>VZRZ01001617.1:130248-151832 GCA_013398175.1 Climacteris rufus | reverse complement strand
GATCGGGCCGCTCCCCGCGCCCGAGGCCTAGACTTATGGCTCCCTCTGTTCCTGGCGCAGGTGAGGCGGCGGTCAGCGGCGCGGATCCGGGAGCCCGCGCGTGGCAACCCCAGTGGGTGCCCCCATGAACCAGCGTCGCGGCCGGGGCTGCCGGGACACCGCGGGGCGCCATGAGAGCGGGCCACGAGCGGAGCCAGGAGTGTCTCCCGCCAAAGAAGCGGGAACTTGCCGCCGCCAACACTGGCACCGAGGCGGGACGGGCGGGGGGAGCCCAGGGCTCGGGCTCGGGCCCCGAGTGGGCCCGGACGGCTGGGCCGGCTCCCGCTGCCCCGCGCTACGGTCCCGGCGAGGCCCCCGAGGCAGCGGCGGGGCTGACAGTGGACCAGTACGGGATGCTCTACAAAGTGGCGGCCCCGCCTGCCACTTTCTCCCCCACGGGCCTGCACCCCGTGGTGAACGTGAGCCCCCTGCCCCCTGCCTTCAACGTGACCTCGCCCATCATTCAGCACCCGGGGGTACCCTTCCCCCCCATCCACTATGCACAGATCCCTTCGGCCTCCCTGCAGCTCATCGGTTCCCACTACACAGTGCCGTATGCCGTCCCTCCTGCCTTCCTGCCTAGTCCTCTCCTGTCTCCTTCCACCAACCTCACCACCCCCCATGTTCCCCACTTTGTGCCATATGCCTCCCTGTTCTCAGAAGAAGCTGCTCCTTCCCCCCAGACTACCTCTCCCTCTCACAGCTTCAACAAGTCCACCTCTGCAGCCTCTCCTGGGCAGATGCAGCACCATGCTGCACCCCAGCCTCTGGACATGGCACCGGGCAGAATTCCTGTTTATTATCAGATGTCCCGCCTTCCACCAGCGTATTCAGCCTATGAGGCACCTGTAGCAGGTGGGAGCCCAGAGTCTCCTCAGCAAGACAGTCAGCTGAGCTCAGAGGTGGCTGCAGCCAATGGTGGGCAGAGACCCCTGGAGCAAAACGTGACCAGGAGGTCCGGCGAGGCCATGGACTCTGCCAGCAGTGCAGCTGAGGACTGTCTCCCCCCAGGAGCTGCAGCAGGATGTGTGGGCGATGGACAGTTCCTTCCAGGTTACCAGATGCTGGGAAGAGAGATCTCTGTGCCTGCTCACAGGAGCACCCCGGATGCTGATCTGGAGGTTCAGAGGGTGGTTGGGGTGTTGACGTCTCAGGATTATCATGCTCTGGCAGCCCAGAGGAAAGATGACCCAAGCCCTTTGAACCTTTGCCATAATATCCCTGATGGGCAGGGAGACTTGCTGAGGAACACCACAGACAGGGCTGCAGCTGGGAACAGCCACTCCCAGAGCCCATGTGGAGTGTCCCCTGAAGAGACTATTAGACAGAGACAGTTAACCAAAGGAATGGTGATAGCCAATGGCAAGCCAGTCCTTGTTCCCATTGGATCTGAGCCTTCAGAAGCCCTGGTGAGGGAGAGCCCGGGTGCACAGGCTCGAGGCATTGTGCTCGAAAAGGAGCTGGCCCAGTTGCAGCCACCCAGCTCCCCACAACTGCCCTCTCACTTCATGAAAGGAGCCATCATCCAACTGGCAACAGGAGAGCTGAAGCGGGTGGAGGACCTGCAGACTCAAGACTTTGTTCGCAGTGCAGAGGTGAGCGGAGGCCTGAAGATCGACTCCAGCACTGTGGTGGACATTCAGGAAAGCCAGTGGCCTGGGCTTGTCACACTGCATTTTGTGGTTGGGGAGCAGCAAAGTAAAGTGAGCATTGATGTGCCCCCAGAGCATCCCTTCTTTGTGTATGGCCAGGGCTGGTCCTCCTGCAGCCCAGGGAGGACTGCTCATCTCTTTGCTTTGCCCTGTCACAGGCTGCAAGTGGGGGATGTCTGCATATCAATCAGTTTACAGAGCATGAATGGCAACTCTGCTTCTCAGGCCAACTCTCCTCTCGCGGATCAGCTGGTATCTGCTAGGGAGAGATTGGAAAGAACAGCTCAGGGCCCCAGAGAGCCATCTGACAGAGCTGCTGAAAGGAAGAGCCACACAGATAGAGCCAGCGCAGCCCAGAGCTCTTGTGCAGAATCTTCTCAGCCTGAGGCTGGCAGTCTATACAGTTTGGCCCCAGGCTTCCAAAGATACAGCATGCAGGCAGAGGAGCCTCGGCCCTCTCTGCTCCGTCCCTCTTTCATTCCCCAGGAGGTCAAGCTGTCTATTGAAGGGCGTTCGAATGCAGGGAAGTGATCCCTTGGAGGTGTGAGCTAGGGTGGCCCCAGCAGGTGAGCCTCACCATCAGGTGGAGGAATTGCACAGACTCTGTGACAGGTTTACTAGCAAGGCTGCTCTCTGCCTTGCAGGAATGGCTCCATTCCAGTTCCATGGCTGACCAGTTCCTCTTGGGGAGTCAGGAGGGCTCCAGTGCCTCAGGGAGCAGCGACAGGCTAGCTGGAGTGGGGAGCAGGGACGTGCTCATGAGTGTGCAATGAGAGCGTTCCAGAGTCTGGAGGCTGGGGCTTTCTCCCACCTCCTGGGAATAACTGACTCCCTGCGGGGCAGGGGCCAAGGATTCAGGATAGGTGGGGAAATGAGGAGGGCAGACATGGCTTAAGGTAGCAGATAAAATTGCTGAAGATTTTATTCCTCCTTTCTCATGATGGGGAGGGATGGGTCCCCACTGGAGTTTGGGGGCTCTATTCCCAGTATCCCCTTTCTTCACACATGCACTTTAAAAGGACCGTTCACCGATGGAGCTCTCGAGGGCAGGATGGAGGTGCTTCTCTGGTGGTTCTGATTAATGTCTCTTCCACTGAATCCAACTGCTCTTTCTTCTTGCAAAGAATGTACAGATTTGAATGAATCACAGAAATTCAAGAGGAAGGACCAAAAGGATGGGTTTGGATGTAGATTAATAGGGAACTTGAGCACTTGGGATGGGACGCAAGTTGGGATGGGAGACATTCGTTTCCTGCTATAAAGTACATTTAATTGTTTGCCACCAAATCAAATCTTTCTTCCCATGTTAATAACTTTTTAAAAAATCCTTCCTGGGCTTATAGCTTCTGGAGAGACTTAACCTAGGGATGAATGGGGTTGGATGTTTTTGTTTAGTTGAATTTTGGTTTGGGGTATTTTATTGGTTTGGGTTTTTTTAAATCTGGAGCAAAATACATTCAGCATTCTCTAGGGAAGGATGAAAACAAACTTCTTCTGTGAGAACACCAGGGCTATTTTGTAATTAAGTCAGAAAAGAGTTCCAGAGGGCTAATCCTTCCCTGCAGAAAGTTTCCTGAATAAGCTCTAGACAAGAGACAAATGTTTGTGCATGTGCAGGCAAGGTGCAAAGTTTGTGCTAAGTACAGTTCTATGATAAATGTAGGGACTCTAAAAATATCACATTGTGACAGGGCATTTTGGGGTGGTTTTGTGTTAGTTTTTCTGATGCTTCACTTTGGAGTTCCTCTGTAGAACAATGTGGTAAAATCAAGAGTAGACTTTGTAATGGTGAGATTTAATACAATTGTGTATGAATATCTCATTGTGGTGATAACACTCTACTGAGTGAAGGCTCCCCTAGTTACACTAATCTGCCCTCTCTGATGGTGTGTTACCACACCAGCTCTAATTGCTCAGCTAGGATAAAAAATAGTCACTGTTCCAGTGAGAAAAGGGTTTTCACTGGCTTAAGCTGGGTTAAGTAATCCTTGTGTTCAGGTGCCCATCTCTGTTCTAGGACCAGGCTTTGGAGAGGGCTTTTCTTAGTGTGCAGAGTCCTGATGTTCAGCATGCTGTTTCTGTCTCCCTGCTTTCATCTTCCTGAAATTTGTGAAGTGTACCTGACTCCTGGGGCACCGCTCCTGTCTGTCACAGAATGGTGTGTGTCAGCACCTCTCCTTGCAGCAGTGCTGTCTCAGGGCTGTTCTGCACTCCCCAGGAGTGTGTCCTGTAACGGGCTGGCTCTGCTGACTGCGATGGACGTGTGCTCTGCCTGCATATTAGGCAAGTTAATCTCCAGAATGTCCCTTCCATCCTGGCCTCAGTCCTGTTTTCCTAGCACATTGCTAGCCATTTCTGTTGCCTTTAAAATGCCTGCACCAGGACAGGCCTTAGCTGAGATGTGTGCTGATCATGCCTTCAGTGTTTGTGCCTCATGGGCTTCTCCAGAATGAGGATGCTGCCTGTATCACATATAGCTGCTCCCAAATGACACACTACTTCCGGTTTCATCAGCTGTATTTGAGATGTGTGAAGCCACAGTGATGCTGTTGTGTGAAGATTCTGCCTCCTCAGGTGCCGCAGCTGTGGGAACAGATGCTATTTTCACGGCCCTGTTTGTCAGTGAAGTGCCCACCTGGGCCCTTTCATTACCCAGGGGTGACTCCTGTTGACTGGATTCTCCTACTCAAAATTCTCAATTAATTTTTGGTAATTAGTACTTCATGCTCAGGGTATCTGAGTTGTCAGTGGCCAAAGGCAGTAGGCAGAGGAGCCCAACTTCTTGTGCCTGTTCTTTGCATGGTACATGCAGAGGAATTCAGGGCTGTGACAGGCAGTTGAGAAAGGGATCTCACATACATATGGCATGTGAATATAGAGGGGCTGGTTACACCATAGAGGCAATGTCTGAGCAACTGAGGGTGCAGAGCCCTTCATGTGTGTCTCTGAACACAGGAGTCTGTTTTAGAGTGAGGGTTTTGAGAGCCTGCCTTATTCCGTGGGTGTTAGTGTAACACCTCTTTGATCTCAGCTGTGCTGCACAGTGGTCTGAATGGGCAGTACTGACAAATGAGGCAAGATGCTGTGTGGATAAAATAGCTTTGTGCTTTAGGCAGCTGAAGGGCTGTGAAGGTGCTCACCCTGTTGTTTACCTGGCTGCTGACCTGGACTTTTGCTTGCTGCACCGCTGTTGAGTGCAGTCCTGCACTCTGCGGAACAGGCCAGGGTGAAGTGGATCTTGGTGCTTTTACCCAAACTCCTGTCAGTCCCACTGTTCGGCATGTTTCAGCTGCCAGCTCTTCTCTGGAAGCAGTGGTTTGGGGCACAGCTCATGACAGGGGACTGAGATGAAAAATCTGTGCATCTGGCTGCTTGCCCCAAAGTGTGGGCAGGAGGGGGCCATTGGCAGCTCTCCAGCCCAGCTCAGCAGTACTGGTATCACTGGAACCTGTCCTTACTGGGCAGGGCTGTATGGTGTAGCACCATAGTGGTGGTTGTGCTGAGCACTGAGGCTCTTCTGGGACAGGGAGTGTGTGAGACAGGCTCTGCTGCAGGCAGAAAGGCTGTAGGTGAGCCTATAGAGGAGGCTTTTATTTATTGGGTTTACAGGGAAAGGAGGAGTTAAAGCCAAGGAAGACATTGTGGAGTGGGATGGTTACCTGGGCTTTTCTGCTGGCAGAGATGTGACAGACTTCTCAGAGAAATATACCACATTCCTGCTGCTATTGTGAAGGGTAGAAGAGCTGTGGTCTGTCCTGCCTGGAGGAGGAGAAGGCCTCCTGGCCCTCATTTTATCCAGCTCATGCTTTGTAACAGGAGTCTGTGGGATTTAGTACTGGGTGCCTGTAGCCGTCTGTCCCATCCCATGGAACAGTCCTTGGGTCAGCTGCACAGCGGAGCCAGTCCTGTCTCTGGGCTGTGCATTCACAGCAACAAGCGCTCATCACTACCAGACTATGCAGAGGAAGCTCTGTCTGGAAGGGAAGGAAGCTGCAGAGGCCCCTCTGCCTTCCCCTTCCAGACGCTGAGCAGGTATATTGCACTTTCTACATTAAGTGTCCCTGTCCCCACCCCACACTTGAAGTCACTTTGCCCTGTAGAGAACTAACAATCTTCGTTACTCAGAAAATATTGTGAAAGAAACAACAGCAGCTGGAGTAACCCAAATGCTAGTTCCTGCCCGCAGCAGCACACGTGCCTTTCTCCAGCGTCACTCACAACTGCTCCTTGTCTTTCAGGCTGTGCTAGGCCTGACACTTTGCAGAAGCTGCTAAGATGGCTATGAATACACATGCTGTACAGTCAGGCCCAGGGTGTTCCACATAGTTTAAAATGCTGATGGTCCAGGCCCTTCCACGGCCTTCACACATGTACTTCGAGGAGAGAATTGCCCTGAAGGTCCTTCTAGGCTGCTGCTGCCCACCCTGCCAACACATCCTGCACACCCGAGTTGTTTTCAGCTTTCATGGCACCTTAGCGCCAGGGAGGGTCTGCCCAGAGAGAGAAGGAGACACGGGGGAGCCAGCTGGGCTGCCCTGAGGCAAGGAGATGTTTGTAGATAAGTGCTGACCCCTCACTATAACCCCCAGTATATGGCTGTATTAACATGTAACCGATGCAGTGTATCTAAAGCCTTAGAACTAGTCAGGTGCTCCCCTCTGACCTTGTCCCTGCCCCTTCCCTCCTACCTGATCTTTAACAAAGCATTAATAATTCTAAGGATAATCTATTTTGTTGTGCTTTTTTTGTAACTGTTTTAAATAAATCAATTTGTACTGTATATTTGTACTTTGGTGAGATCCTTTCTCCTGTTTTACCATTTTAAGTCTGTACTTGGCTACACACAGATTGTATTTTTATTGTTAATGCTTTTATGAATATTGCATTTAACTTGTTGACTCTGTAAACACAGTATATATCTATATACATATATATATATATCTATATATAAACCAATAGCTTTTCCTTTGGTGTTTGAGACTTTTTGCTCGTCTGTAGTGTCGGTGGTCATTAGCAAGTGGCTTCTCTGGATTTACACAGTGATCTGGAGACTCCTAACAAGGGCAAGACACAGGCTGTCTGATAAGATGGATTACAAGCCATAGTTCTGTGTTTTCAGGTACTTTTGTTTTATGTGGTCTCTCTTGAACCCCTTGGAATAAAGATCAGGTGCCAGTGATGCTGCAGGGAAAGTTCCAGCTGCAGGTTGCAGAGTGAAGGTACGTCTCTGCTTGGCAAGCAAAACACAAGACAGAGCAAAAGCAAATACTGCCAGAAGTAAACTGTGGGTTTGAGTGTGCAAATGAACAGTGGTAAGGATAAAAGTGAGAGATCAGAGAACAAAGGAGGATACAAACAAAGGAACATGGAATTGAACAGCTCCTTTACAGTGCCTTTTCCCAAAGTGAGAGAGGCAGGGATGGCTCCTACAGTTCTACATGATGAATATCATGTTAAAACAGCTTCTGGACAGGGAGGAAACTAGATGTTGCAGTGGCAGGTGAAGAAACTGTAGTGCTGAAAAGCTTCAATGCTGTTTCCTAGCAGCATCCCTAGGGCTGGCAGTGAGAGTAGTTCATTATTGCCAGAAAAATGCAACATTATGCATTTTGAAGGTAACTATTTTAACTAGGACTTTAAGGGACTGCAGTCAGAAGTTTTTCAAACTGAAAAATGAGGAAAAAAAGGGTTTTAAGTAGTCTGGTCAAAAAGCTTTGCTTCTTGTTTTAACTTTATTCTGATCTCAAGTAGCAGTCTTGTGGTCACCATTTCTGACTGAAACAGCTGTCAGAGAGAAGACAGTACTTCCCAAGGTGTTTGAACCACCATATAACTCCAGCCCTTAACTGGAAATGCTATGGAAGTAATAGGGGTTTTCAGGCTTCAAAACAGAAGTATGGCACACTGGCTTTTGGTGGGCTGATATCTGAAAACCACAAAGCTACACCACACGTTTTCAGGTGCTCATTCTACCACTTCTTTGTCCTGACATGAGTCCTGTGCCACTGCTTAACCTTTTGCAGTTTAAAGATGCCTAGATACAGTTTCCATAGTTGCAGAGTTGTAATAGTGATTTCTATTAGCAATAGGAACCTTTTTCTGGAGGCACAGGCTGTGATCACATTTTGCCTCCAGTATGCCTGTGTTGCTCTTGCACTGGGGATCCCAGCACTGGACACAGATCTCCAGATGTGGCCTCACCAGTGATGAATAAAGGGAAAAGCAAAACCATAGAGTCCTAGAAACTGACCTGCTCTATTATTTACCATTAAATCACCTCTTTCACTTGCAAACCTGAAATGCTGTGTA
Source organism: Climacteris rufus (assembly GCA_013398175.1). Taxonomy (NCBI): domain Eukaryota; kingdom Metazoa; phylum Chordata; class Aves; order Passeriformes; family Climacteridae; genus Climacteris; species Climacteris rufus. The sequence goes on along the minus strand of VZRZ01001617.1, from coordinate 143,832 downwards.
AGTGAAAATTAATTTGTGAGTAAAGCATCAAACTTGTTTGCTATTTGCTTACCTTGGCCAGCCTTCCTTTCACTGTTTTTGTGGGGTATCTTACAACGGGAACTCAGTTTCCTCTTAGTTTTTCCATGGATGCTACCGCAAATAAGCATGTAATAACAGTGTTTAAACAAAGGGTGTGCACAGGCATTTCCAGAAAGACATCCTCCTTTGTTTCCTTTTTATGTGCACAAACTGCAAGGGATTTACTCCTGGAGGACTTGTGGACTATCAGTCTTCAGCTCCATAATTCATGCTGCAGTAAACAAGAACCTTTTTTTATTGAGGTGGGTTTTACCTACAGCAGAACTGCAGCAGCCCAGACCCATTTACAGAGCAAGGGCCCAAGAACAGGACAAAGCACAAAAGGTGAAGAAGGGGACTAATAAATGTGAACATTAATTTATTTTCCTTCTGTCACAGGCTGTGACTTGGCCCCCAGAGCAGAGCAGACTGTATCCTCAGAATCTGCTCCCACCAGAGCTGATTTGGCAGACATCTCTCAGTTCTGTTCTCCTCCTGGGTTCAGAGGAAAACCAGAACCACCTGTCAGGAAGGGTCAGGCAGGGCCCCACAGCAGCCTCCTGAGTGCAGAAGCCTGCTAGCGCACACATGGCAGGTGCAGCAAAGGCGGCACAGTTCTCGGCTGTGGTTTAGTGCAGCGCACTGTTGCTCTGCTCCTCAAAGGTCATTTTGCCCAGCAGCTGGCTCTCCAGCTCCACATTGCTCACTGGCAGCTGAAAAAAGTTCATCTCGGCTGCCAAAGCAGCCATGGCAGAGGGATCCTGCCCAAACTGTGCCCGGAGCATCATGTCCATCTTCTCCAGGCGCCGCTTGAGCCTCTTGGCCTCGCGCTCCCGGATGAGCCGGGCCTGCCGCTTCTCGGGGGTCTCGTTGGCGCGTTTCAGGCGCATGGCCTCCCGGTCGCGCTGCAGCCGCCGCGCCCGCTGCTCATCTGTCTCCTGCATGCGTTGCAGCCGCTTGGCTTCGCGGTCCCGCATGCGCCGCACTTCCCGCTCCTCGGGCGTCTCGTTGTCCCGCCGGCTCTTCTTGGCCGTGCGCTCGCGCTCCAGGCGCTGCAGCCGCACCTCCAGGGGCTCGTTCTGGCGCCGCAGGGCCCACTTGCGCATGCCGGGGCTCTGCGCCTCCAGCAGCTTGCGGTACGCGGCGCAGTTGTTGCACACCAGGAGGATGCCCGCGGGATACACAGGGGTGCAAAAGGCAACATCCTTGCCCTCGGCGCTGGAGGGGCCCTGGTTCTGTGGTGCTGGCAGCTGATCCGCGCTGAGCACCTCTGGCAGCTTCTCGCTGCAAAGCAGGAGGAGCAGAGTCAGAGGCTTGGTTCTGCGGGCAGAGTCCCCATCTCTGAGCGCCCACAGGCTGCCGTGAACGGTGCTCCCACTACAGCCCATGGCAGAGGCCTCTGCTAAACCATTTGCCCACAGATGTGTCTGAATATCTAAAATAAAGCACTATCCTATCCAGGGTAGGAAACACATTAACCCAGAAGAGTATCTGGGCTGGAAGAGTGCAAGAGCAGGAATTAACTAGCAAGATGCTCCTTCCCATCATCTCTGGATTTTTCCTTTTAGACCCATTCCACTGCTCAGTGGATAATCTCCCACCAGTCAGGACACAAAGAACATTTTGGTCTCTGCCTACAGTCCTGCTCTGGAAATGACGAACCCATCTGGATAGTGCAGCCTTACTCTGACGGATTGCTCGGCAAAGGAAGCGGTGGATTGTTCTCCATTGACTGGAGCCCATGGTGCTTTCTGCACCCCTCTAGCTTTGCACAGCGCTCAGAAAGACCCTTTTACCAGCACAGCCTGCAGATGTCTTGGCAGGGGATGCAGAGCTGCAGACAGGAAGGAATTGAGGGAATCTCACTCACTGGGGTTGTTTAGCACTTTCCTACAGGCCGCAGTGGGTCCAGAGCCACAACTTTAAGACAACCCACCTAATCTTTAATGTGCTGCCCTAGCCCACTCACCGGCCAGGCCGACCCTGACCTGTTGAAAGTGGCGTGGCTGGTGAAGCGTGCTCCACACACTGCACAGTTGGACAGCTGGTCCTCTGAGTGGATTAGGAGATGTCTCCCAAGGGATCCCGGGGAGCTGAGGGCTCTGCCACACACAGGACACAGGTAGCTCTTGGCACTCACCACCGCTCCAGTGTGCTGCAAAACAACCACTCAGGTGGTAGTTACACATTGCCCAGCTCCCTGCCCAGTTCGAGGCATGTTCAAACCATTCTGTTCAGCCTCTGGGAATGGGAACCCTTTACTGCTAAACCTCTGTCTGCCAGCTCCTAGATCAAGCTCAAGACATTTGGTGTGTCACAGGTCAAACAAGGAGGAAACCTTTTTATGGCTCAACTCCAGTGCAGGAGAAAAAAATTAAGGCAAAAACACTAGGATTGTAAGACCTGACCCTTGTTTTCAGAAATGCATTTTGAGGAGCTGCTGGTGCTGGACAAAGAATGAGTGGATTAACAGCAGGCAGGATGCTGGCAAGGAAGCACTTAGATGGAGACAAGTGGTACAGAGAAGTGGCCAGTTCAGTTCTGCTTCATTCCTTCTGCTACAAACTTTGATATGCTATGAAGAGAGCACTGACAACAAAACCTAAGATTCCACCACAGATTTCTTGCAACACTGGAATAATTTTAAGGAAGAACAGCTATTCTCATGGGTAATTACAGGAACTGTAATGAAGTATAAAATAAATTATCAAGAGGAAGATTTCTTAATCTCACTGAATGATGTAAAAATTGCTTCCATGTTTAATCTGAAGAAACTGCCTGGTTTTAGCCTGAAATATTTGCAGAGACTGCCTTGGCATAGAGTTATGTTTTCCAGATCTGTAGACTAGTGCCTTGCTAATTCTTTCCCCAGGACACCCTCTGGACACAGTTTACTGCTGTAAACTTCAGTCACATCCTAGCTAGAAGCTCAGTTCTGTGGTTGCAAAGACCAGAACAAAGTTACCCTGTGCTTTGAGTTGTTTCTGGATTTGGGCTTCAGGCCAAAGACACACCACAGTTTGGAACTATCCCTACCTGGTACACGTGTGCAATGAGCTGATCTCTGCTTCCACACTCCAGCTGGCAGAGGGGGCATTGTGACAGTCCCAGCAGGGGCTCAGCATTCAAATTCTCAGGCACCTACAGACAGGAACAGCCACTTTGGTGTAAGGCACACAGACCCCTGCAGCCACAGCGCCCTCCCTTAGCTCCTCCCAACGCTGCCAGCAGGTCGAGTTCTGTGTGCCCAGTCCTGCCAGGGCTGGCTTGGGTTCTTGACGTCTGAAAGAAATCTCCTTCACGTAGCCTCTGATCAAAACTCCTGCATCTCAGGGAGAAAGAGCAGAGGCCTCACAGCCTCCGCCTCCACCTCCACCCTGGCTCTTGCCAGCACAGTGGCTCTAGAAGGCAGGGCCTGTTCCATGGCAGGGGGAAGGGGAAGTCAATCAGAGAACAGCACCAGAACCAAAGAAAGGGGACACGCTCTGCAAACATCTTGGCCAATTTGTGCCTGCTGTCTCCTGTTCCAGGCAGCCAAAAAGCTCTTCATACCCCTTCCTTCTGCCATGAGACATTGTTTGGAGGAGGTGGGAGGGAGAGAAAGATAAAGAAACATGATGGGGAGGTGTTTAGACAGTACCCTTCTCTGTCGCTGGAGGCTACAATGGGTGCAGAGCCAGTACACACTTGCCTCATTTTCTCTCATCAGTGGGGTTCCAGCCACAGGTCGTTCTGCATTTTCTAATTCCTTCTTCACTTTCACCATTGAGCCATCTTCCTCAGATGTATGGGAAGAAACTTCATCCTGGGTGGTCTCCTCATCATCACTGCCACCTGAAATGTGCAGAACAGTTATACCAAGAGTCAGGACCCTGAGGGCACTCATAGGCCTTAATTATCCTGACCAGCATTACAAGGGGCCTCGACCCATTCTCTGTGACTAGGGGCTCCATTTAAACTCAGTCTAGGACACTTCAGTCCCTGAACTGCTCTGCAGAGTCCCTGGGCATGGCCAGTTGCCAGACCATCAGCCAGACCTGCTGCTGTTCCCACCCTGCTCTGGTGAGATGGCACTGATTGTGCTGTGCTGGTCTGGCCCTTAGCTCCAGGCTTGCCTTCCCTTAGGATAAAGCACTCGAGCTAACCCGGAGGAGGAGCTGGATAAGATGGTCCTCAGAGGAGCCCGACACGCTGTGCAGCACTCAGCCTCAGCCCTTTTCAGTCTCCCCAGTCCACAACCTTGGTGTTAGTGGAAGGAGCAGAACTCACTGCTGCTGGAGTCAGGGTCTTGCAGTGGACGAATGGTTGGCCTTTGGTCCCCAAGAGCTCCAGGAAAGTTGTTTTTCATCATGGCTTGGCGGGCTTGCTCCTCCAGCCCTGCAAAGACTTGCTCCCCTGGCAGCCACAAGGACAAAGAGTCAGACTGGTACTGTTCCATCGCTTTCATCACCAAGCCTTGCCAAAAACACAACAGGCTTCTCACCTGCACAGTGCAGAATCTCTGGAGTCACCTCTTGGAAAGCACTTAGGTCACTTCTCTGCTTGCCTACCCTGACACACCAGCCTCTGGCACCTGCTGATGGGAGTCCAGTGCCACAGTCTGGGTGTGTCACAGTCTCGCTAGCAGCAATGTGCAGCATCAAGCTGCCCTCTGCATACTAGGTATATGCCACTCCAGCCACAAAAAACCTGTGACCCCATATACGTGCCATGAATAGCCACATGGCTTCTGTTGCTGCCAAACTATCCACCAATATCCTACAGCACAGTTCTGGGCAGGGGGAGGCCCCTGGGAACTGTGACAGTATCCCAGATCAGATATAGTACTGTATAGCTCTTCTAAATTACTAAGTTCTATTCCCTGCTATAGCAGGCATTTTGCACAAAAATAGCACCTCTTTAAATGCCTGGTACCTCACCTGCCCTCCAGAGTGGTATCAAAACTAGGGGTTGTCCTTGGCATGCTCTGTCACCTTCTTCTGTCCCAGGAGGGACGAGGACAACCTGCCCTTACAAAAGATGTCTATGCTCAGAGCTGGTGTTCTTCTGTGTACATGGCATATAGGAAACTACCTTACCTTGCCCAGGAATGGCTCTCACTAAAATTAATCTCATTGGCACTTCATGTGCTCAAAACAGAAGCCTAAAGGAATGAACCCAGAGAGCTGAGATGCATGTTTAGGACAAAACAATGTTTTGTTGAAAGCACTGACCACTAGTACCTCAGCTCAACAGGAGATGGCAAACACACTGGAATAAAGTAGTTATTTGTGCTTTTCTGAATGAAAACTTCTTACAGCAATCCCTGCTCAAAGTTTTGGTTCCAGAGAATAACAATAAAAGTCAACTGTTAATTTTCATATTAAAGCGAACAAATTACATTGTTCCAGGCATAGTTGTGATTTACCTTTTCCAGTGGATGAGCTGGGAGGCCTGGGAAAGGTGCTGAAGTTCCCACCAGGCTGGCTCTTAGGTTGCATTTATCAACTGATTTGTAAGTGCTCAAGAATCATTCAAAGCACAAGAGTGAAAATGCCAAGGAAAACGCAGTGCATTTTTCACATAAAATCAAAACATAGCTTTCAGAAGAAAATGTTACCTTTTAGTACAGGGCCACAGCTGGCATCAGTATAACCAGGAACTGAATTCCCGACAGAGAGCACCAGTCCTGTTACAAGGAGACAGGTACATTCCCACACGCTGAACTGTTCCAGCCAGCATTGCTCCATGTTCCCACTCACACTGCCTTCCTGGGGCTCACCTCGCAATTTTGGCAGGGCTTTAAAAAGCTGTAATTTATGGAAGATTTCAAAGACCTTCAGAAGTTTCACGGAGACTGTGGGAGAAGAGTTTTAGTTCCCAATGTCCCCATGGAGGTTTCCAAAAGCATTTGAGGGCTTTTCTCATACTGTTTCAGAAATGTGAGAAAGGGTTCTGTAGAGAAGATTTCAGAACACAATCCATGGCCTGAGGAGAGGTGCTGAGGAGCACCCCAAGTCTATTTGTCACTGAAAGCAGCAGGTACCATCACAACTGCTGTGACACCCCTTCAGAAGTCGTTACAGCAGGGAATGGTTTCATGACCTGGAGTGCTATCTTTGTGTCAGGACCACAGCCTCACATTGGTGGGACTGAGATACAGACTGTACGAGCAGCAGACACTACAGAATTCCAGTGCCTCTCCAAGAAGCAGATACCCACAAACCAGCAGGATAAAAGCCCATAGACCAAAAGAGCATTGCAAGAGAAAGAAAAAATCATGGTGAAATGAGAAAATCTGCAGAACACAGGACAGATATAAAACTACAGTGGGAGATGTGCTACCTGTGACAGAGCTCCACAACAGGATTCCCAAACACCACTGCAGCTGCTCATAGAAGCAATTACATGTTTGTTTTCTTCCCCTTTTCCCCTTTCAGACAGATTACACTCCCACTGAGCAGCAGCCTGGAGTCCAAAAGCAGGGCAGGTTCCTGCTCACCCATACAAACCATACAGGTAAGTCTGCAGGATTTAAGAGCTGGGATCTTTATCTGAGGTGACAAAGGAGGGAACTCCTCACATCAGGAACACTGGCATGAGTCACGGTAACCCAGAGTGACTGTGTGTGCCTGTAGCCTCTCTGTACAACACCCCCAGAGCCCAGTAAGCACGGACTCAGCACAGTGCAGAGAACAACCAGCTTACAACCGTGCTTACAATGCAAGCTGTTAACCAAAACCGTGCTGTTAGCAGGCAACATCCTGTGCATCCTCCACAGCCTGTATCTAAAAACCTCATGGGACTGGGAAAGGCAAACATGTTACTGTCTTCCACTTGTACAAAACTTCTTATGTGTTATAATAATAGTGTACAAAAGAACTTAGGGAAGAGTGTCCTGTTCATCTACTGATGGACTAAGTCCCCACTTCGATGAAGCTTCAGAGCTTTAATATTTGATAGGTACAGGGTTATACTTTCGATGTTTCTGCACGCATATGCTTACAAACAGACACTTATACCCCCACCTCCAGCCCGCTTTGGGTACACTTCCATTCATTTGGAAGGGGAGTTAGACAGGTAACAGCTTTAGGATCACTGCCATAAGGAGAGGATGTTACGCTCAATAGTGAATTCACAGACTCTTCTCCAGAAGTTTCTTTATTAAATACAAAAAGGGCTGCAGGCTGACCACAACACCAAAACAAGTCACTGTAATTGTTTACAAACAGCTAGAGACGTAGGACACGAGAGATCACGCAAATGCCTCTGCTTTGTATTCCATTCTCCTCTCCATACTCCTGTGAATGAGTGGGATGGAAGTGAGCAGTAGTGGAGGTAGGGGACAGCCCTGTGGTACTGTGCAACAGGGATGACTGCTAGGGTCTGCTGGGGTATCAGCCCTGAGCCCTTCCCTTCTTGAACTGTATGAATGCAGGATAAGTCTCAGGTGTTCTGGAAAATAAACACACAAACAAACAACTCCCACCCCAAAATCCACAAAACAAAATCCAAAGGAACTGCATCATTCCCCTGCCTTCCTTCCTAAACAGAAAGGTCTCTCAGAAAGGAGTCACTTTATTCCCTCCTTGTACATCAATTAAAAGTCCCTGTTCATGTAGGTCTTCTCTGTATTCCTGGACCTGAAATTTGCAAGTCTTTCCACCACTGTGGATCTATTCCACCTGCCCCATGGCTATTCTGGGTTGTCCACACTGCTGTAGTGGTTACTGAAATGAAAAACAACATAATTGAAAGGGTTAACAATGGCAGTCCACGGAGCCCTTCAGAACCAAGGGATTTGATGCAAGAATCATTTCTGCTCAGTTGTGAATGCTGGGTGCTATTTCTTGCAAGATACTTTCTCTTCAAACTGGGAATATTATACACAGGAGAATCCAAGGAACACCAGAGCACAGAACATGTGTGTGTTAGAGAGAGAGGGAAGGAAATAGAGGATTAATGGGATATTGGAACCATTATAAATAGAGCTCGGAAGTGGGAATTAATCTGACTAACAAAAGCTGTTCTCCAGAGTTCTAAAATAAGCATCAGTTGCAGAGGGCACAAGCAGTAGAAGGCAAAGCAGCTTGTGGACAGCAGGGAGAGAGAAGTGCACGCTAATACCTGCAAATTTTGGCAAGCACAAAGACAGCAAGTGGTCCATGACTTGGGGTGACAGTGCAGCAACAGATGAATGCAAGAGCAGATGAATTGCTTAGAGAGCTTTTATACTTCTATACTACCGACTCTGGGAGAAAATAAAGACCAAATTGAATCAATTAAGGTATCTCCACAGAAACAACCTAACTGCATTTTATTTTTCAACAAGTATATTCCACTATTACTGTTCTGTTTGTTAGCACTTTGTCAGATGTGTTTTTAATGCACTATATGGCAAAACAAAATTAAATTCTTAAGAGCCATTTACATGCTGCAGGGGAAATGACTACAAACAAAACTGTGGGACTGGCCATCATGCACAGTAAGGCTTTTGCGATAAATTTTACCACAATTTTTATCACTGTTTAATAATTGATTTGAATTTCCTTACACATCAACTTCTATTTAGAACTGTTTTGACTTGTAACCACACAATCTCCTGGCTGGTTGCTTTGCTTGCCAAACAAAGTGATTCTGTGCTAAGAGGACAGCAAACCATGTTGTTGTGAGATCAAGATGTAATGAGGGCCATGCCAAGCCTGGAAAGTAACCCTGGAAAGAGGAGGCACCAAGCAAGCCAGGGAGAGGAGATCTGCAGCTGTCACTTGCCCTAGTGAGTCCAAGAAAGAAGAGAACATGGAGTGGCCATGCAAGGAAGAAGTTTAAGCACCATCCTCCCATCAAATCTGTCCAGTCATATATTCACAGTCATATTTATGCAAATCCAAAAAGCACTTCCCCAGCCCCATAGCCTGCCAAATGAGAGCCCAGCTGCAGACAACTGCGTAAAAAGCTGCATACCTGCTGTCCCTTTTATTCCTCTCCTCCCAACCACTGCAGTCCCTGTGAAGAAGTCCCAGTAACGTGTCTGCTATGTCTCAGCCTGACTCCTCATTCTGCTGGCTCACACCGTTCTTGGAGCCGATGCTCTCTCCGATTATCCTCGTCAGGGCACTGCACGGCATTTCTGGGCCCTCCAGACACACAGCAGGCTAGGTAGACAGAGAAGTCCCAACGATTTCGTGGTGTTCATCACAAGACAGACAAGATTTTCCATCCCAAGGTGAAGATATCACCACTGACAAGTTTCTGGTATCTCTCAGTCCCTTTATTTTCTTGTGGTCCTGCTTGCTGCTCTTGATGGATCCTGCTGAACAGTTGCTCTGTAGCAACATACTGCATATAAAGGAGGTGAGCAGGTCCCAGAATTCCTCTCCATGGCATACCTGATGCCATAACCTCAAGCCCATTGGTAGTGTATTTGTCAGACAGCTTCCCCCGAAATCAAAACTGGAGATACAATCATTTGTATTGTAGATAAAAAAGAAATGTTCAGTGTGAAAACAGTGCACAGCTGAGTTTTGTGATATGTAGAGTTTTGTATATGAAAGTACGAACGTCTGAAGAACATAACCCTTATGAATTGAAGTGCAGAAAAGTGCCCAGCTAAACTCCATGGAAACTCTACCCGCACCATGAGAGCTGCTGTAGGCCTTGGTTTCCACACTCAAGAGACCCAGACTCTGGCCTAGGGGAGACAGCTTAAGTGCATACCTGATATAAACCTGAGCTCAATGGCAGCAGTAATACCTGGGCACTCTCAGAGGCAGAAGTGCATGAACACAAGGCATGTGACTGGCCTCATAGGACAAATTACCAGACATACCAAATTTCTTTCAGAATGACAACTCCAAAGTCATCAATGTACCATCAAGCAAATCACACCTATACTCTGCCCACAGTGGAACCCAGCAAACAGAAGCAGGAACCAGAGAGCACAAGGCAGTGCAGGTGGCACAAGCCACACACCTTGAGACCCTCACTCTGGCCACCAAAAACAGCTCTGTTGGCTCTCCTCAGCTGAGTAGCCGTGGGGCTGCAAGACCCAGACAGAGGCAGTTTTTTCCAGTGCTCTCACCGAGTGTGCAAGGTGTCAGCTCCAGCACAGTGTTTCCCCTCGCACAGAGAGCTGCATGCACAGATGCCTGTTGCCTACCCATGCACAGAGGCAGCACACAAACACACAGACATGCAAGCCAGCAGCACCAGCAGTGAAGCAGTGTTAGGGCTGCAGCACTCAGCTCTGTCTCATACTCCTGACAGCTACTGCAGACACAAATACTCAGGGCCCTTTCAGCAGCCTTGCTCTCACAGGTCTACAGAAGTGGAAACTTGTTTTCCTAATTCCAGCCTGAATTCCAAGCATGTCTCCAGCCACAAACCTGGGTATGAACAAGGGTACAGCTTCAGGACCCTCAACTTCCCTCTGCTGCTATCAATCAAACAAAATCTATACATGTACAGTTCCCCCTCTGCAGCCAAACCTCCATCCACATCTCCCAGCTGCACTAGTGCCCGGCTGTAGCCTGCCCACGAGAAATGCTGATGCACAACATCTTCAGCTCTTCCAATGTCAAACAAATGCTAAGGTCTTCGCAATGCTGGAGAAACAAAGATCCATCCTACCACCTCAGCTCAAGAATTATATGGCAGACAGCATTTATTTGTTCTGTAAATTACTTGGTCACCACCCATTCCTTGATAGGAAAGAACAAATGGCTTTATTTAATAATCTGGTAGGGAACTGAGGTACAGTGAGCTTAAGTAACATGCCCCAGACCAGTCAGCTGAGTCTGTAGTAAGATGAATATCAAAACCCAGGACTTGCTGGCTTTCAATTCACGGCTCCAACCACCTTGCCTAGAACTTCCTTTGCTACCCAAGACAGGCCAGAGCCTCAAGTCACATTTCCTAGTATTCTAAGTCATACTTTTGATAGTAAATGCAAAGCCCAGCTACAGGCCCTGCACGTACACACCTACCTTTACAGCATTAGTTGTTTGTTCAAGCCTATCCCTGTCCTGCTATGCCAGGACACAGCCAGTTGCCCTGATACACAGAGCTCAGTTTCTCTTCTCACACACCCTAAGACAAAACATGTGTAACCACCATTCCCCACAAGCTGTCCCTTCTCATCATTCTCCTCCTCCCCACCTCACTCCACATCCACAGCAAGGGTCCCAGAACGCTGTGTAATATCATACTCACAGTGAACTTTGTTAGGAGTGGTCTGTTTCCGACGGGACATGTTTCCCTGACCAGGGAGCAGAGAGTGTTCCTCCCCTCTGCAGAGGGCTCACCTGAGAAGAGAAGAGCCTGTCACACACTTCACTGAAATCTCCCAAGTCTCTGGCCAAGCTCAGCTGGCTGTCCCGGGGTTATTCCCCACCCTTCTGCCTATGGGACTCGTTCTGCATCACCACAGCTGGATTCTGTGCCAGCAACCAACACAATCCATGAACATTTCACAAAGCACTGTGCATAGGCAGTCCTACCCAGTTCTACCCAGTTCTCAGACAAAGGTTTAAGCAATCCTGCCCCCACAAAAGCTGAGTGTCCCCTTCAAGAGTGACTGAAACCTCTGTCCCAACACTTCTCCCTCCTGTCCATTCCTGCAGCCTAATCATCATCCTTGTTGTCGAGCTGACAGAGGAAGGTAGCAATTCCAACAGTCCTCTCAGAGAGACAGACAAAAGGAGGAGCTGAACCCATTTCCCACAAGATGCATGGACACAGGGATCACGGCAGCCTCCTCAGATGGATAGACACACGGATCTCATCAGCCTCTGTCTGACTGACAGACACAGGGATCCCCTCAGCTTTCTTAGACGAATAAAAGGATTCTGTCAGTCTGGCACTGACAGACAGACACAGGGATCCCATCAGTTTTCTCAGATGGATAAATACGAGGATCTCGTCAGGCTCCCCAGCCGGCGGGATCCAGCCGGCAGTCCCAGCACACGCGAGGCGGCAGGAAGGTCCGGGCCCGCAAGCGCCCGGACACACAGACAAAGGGACCCGGCTCTTCTGCAGCAGGACGGACGCGAGAACTCTGCCCGGGCCCCCGAGGTCCCGGTCCGGCAGTCCTGACAGACAGCTCGGCCGCGGTAGCGGAGGGGCCGCAGAGGGGCCGCCGCGGGGCCCATTCCACTCCTCGCGGGCGGCAACCCCGGTCCGGCCCGCCTTACCCGGTCCCGCCGCAAGCACCGGGAGCCGCCGACAGACAAAGGGCAGCGGACAGACGGACGGGCAAGATGGCGGAGGACGCCGCCGGAGTGCGCGACGCGAGCACAGGCGCGGGCACGGAAGCCACGGCTCGGCACCGGGAGGACACGGCACGTCACCGCTGTCACAAACTCGTCCGCAGACCTCAGGTGCCGATTTTTCATTACCTGAAGCGCCTCACCTGTTTGCCATGGATCCACCCCAGCGCGCGACTCACGACCGCCCGAAGGAGCTCATCCGTGCCTGCGGCGGAGCTCGTCTGCACCGGCCGCCTCCGCCGGCAGCTCACCGGGAGCCCTCCTGCCGCCTCGGCTCACCGGACTCTCGGGTACCCTGCAAGGCCAAGATCCATGGGTTTAGTATTAACTTAGACCCACCGCGCGCGTTATGAACTCACGCACCTGCTGAGAGACGAACCGCCCTGCCCCGGGGGCTCGGGGCCGCCTCCCCTCGCGGGCCGCCGAGCGCCGCCGCTGCGGAATCAGCGGGCCCGCTCGGAACGCCCGCTGGGCCCGCTTACCGGGGGGCTGCGGCACCGGGCCCAGGCCCGGACTGGACCTCGGTCCGACTCTCCTTCACGGTGGCGCCAGCGCCGAGTGGCCCTCAGAAAACCGAGGACGCACCGGCTCCCCTCACCGCCCGCAGCCGGCTTACCGCACCCGGCGGAACGCCGCGTTGCCGGAACCGCCGCGCCGGGGGCGGGTACCGGCGGGCGCCTATCGGCCGTGGCACCATCGGGCCGCGCGAGCGATCCCTCCGCCGGACCATGTAGTCCCTCTGCGCCGCTCTCTTGGACCGTCCGGTTCCTCTCCGGCCGCCGTTCCGCCCAGGCCGCATCTGCGGAGCCGGGCCGGGACAGCGGCCGCCCCGCCGGCTCGGCCGTGTCCCGCACAGGGGGCAGGGGAGTGCCGGCTCTGGGGATCCCTCCGCACGCGAGGAAGTCCTGCGGTCGCCGCGCGCCATTTTGGGCGATAGAGACGCGCAGGTCGGCGGGAGGTGAGCGGGGCCGTGGGACGGGTGCGCGGGGCCGTGGGACGGGTGCGCGGGGCCGTGGGACGGGTGCGCGGGGCCGTGGGACGGGTGCGCGGGGCCGTGGGGGCGCTCGGCGTCCGAGGACGTGACGGGGAGGCCCTGACCCAGGGTCTGCCGCAGCCCCGGGACCTGCTCCGCTCGCGCTGTGGGATGTTCCCTCGATACCACCTAGTTGGGGAAGGAGAGGGATTTCCCCTTTCAGCGTTGGGTGTAGCTGCGGCGCTGGAGCTCACGCAGGGCCTTCTGCGCACTGTCCGAACTGTCCCTGGGCACTGGGCCGGGCGC
>VZRZ01001617.1:107846-123020 GCA_013398175.1 Climacteris rufus | reverse complement strand
GGTGTGCCATGTGTGTGTGCTCGGCTGCTCGCGGCTGTACCGGGCCGGTCCTGAGCTGTGCCATAGCTGTGTGTGCCGCTGCTCGCGGCTGTACCGGGCCGTGCCCGCCGCCGGCCGTTGGGCACGCGGGCGGGTCCAATAAAGCGCGGGGTCAGGGCGCCCCCCAGCGGTCGCCCCACCTCTCCTGCGTCGCTATTGGCTGGAAGGATCCGGCCTCTGCCAATCATAGCGGGGGCTCCCGGAAGTGCCCTGAGGTGTCGGACTGAAGCAATGGCGGCGCCGCTGCGCGTGAGCGGCCGTGGGGCCCGGGGGACTGCGCGGGGCCGCTGAGGGGAACAGCCGGGCTTGCCTGGGAGCGGCTGCGGCTGGAGCGGGACGGGACGGGACGGGATGGAGTGGGTTGAGTTGGGTGGTGTGGGATCGTGGCTGGCGTGCTGGGAGGGGATGGGACGGGATGTGGGAAGGGGATGTCGGGATGGGATGGGTGTGGGTGCGCCGCTGACGGCCTGGCGCAGGGACGGCTGCGGGCGCTGGCGCTCGGAGGCTGCGGGCTGCTCCTGGGATCGGCGCTGGCGGCAGGCGACGAGCGATTCTACGCGGCGGCGGTGATGCCGGCGCTCCGGGCCCTGCCCCCTGAGGCCGCCCACGGCCTGGCTTTGCGCGCCGCTGCCCTCGGGCTGCTGGCCCCCGCCCCTCTCGACGGTCCCACGCTGGTGCGACTCTCGGGTGGGGTAGAGGGAGTGGGGAGGTCGGGAGGGCGGCCAGGACAGAGGGACAGGAGGGTGGGTCGCAGGGTCCGGCTGAGTGCGCAGGCGGCCGGGTCGTGTGACAGTCCGCGGGGGGCGACGCGGGACCCGCGGGCAGACACCCCATAGGACAGGGCAGGGGGAGTGAGGGGGGCCGGGGCGAGGCGTTGTGTGCGGCTCTTGGAGTCTGTGGGCTCTAACCCAGCGCCAGCCCCGCAGGAGGTGCGAGTCCTCGGACACCGATTCCGCAACCCAGTGGGCCTGGCCGCTGGCTTCGACAAGCAGTGCGAGGCTGTGGACGGGCTGTACAAGATGGGCTTCGGCTTTGTAGAAGTGGGGACTGTCACGCCCAAGCCCCAGGAAGGGAACCCCAAGCCCAGGGTCTTCCGGCTAGCAGAGGATGAGGCAGTCATCAACAGGTGGGCTCTGAGGGCAGTTGCTCTGCCATGTCCCACAGTCTGGGGGTCCCAGGTCTGTGGTCAGTGCTGTGGTGGCTCTTGGGTTGGATGTGCTGTGCAGAGCTGTGGGGACCACACTTCTGCCTTGTGTTTCTCCCATGTCCTGTTCAGGGCTTGCAGACACCAACTCAGCCTTGAACACCCTCTGTCCTGGTGCAGGTACGGATTCAACAGCCACGGCCATATTGCGGTGGAGCGCAGGCTGCGAGCCCGCCAGGAGAGACAGATCAGGCTCACTGGTGGTGAGACAAGCTTGTAAGCCTTTGCTCTTGGGGTCTTCAGGGTAGGTTTGGCAGTCTCCCAGGTACTTGTAGCCCAGGATTAGTGTGTAATGCCAGTATCCAGGCACAGGAGCACCCTGGCCAGAGCTAGGCACACTTGAACAGCAGGACTCTCTTAGAGCTATAGTCTCAGTCTTGGGATTGTGACTAGGCACCTTTCTTGTGCTGTTTTCTCTGTGATCATGCTCCACTTGCTGCTTTGGGCAGGATGTGTCTGCTAACACAGCCAAAGCCAAGACCCCAGCTGGGCAGATCCTGAGGGCAAGCTCTGGCTGGCTGAAGGCTGTGGTGCTGGGATGTACTGACTGGGGAGGCTGTGGCAATGCTCCTGTGGCTGCACAACAGTCCCGGGCCCATCCTCATGAAACATGTGGACTGCATATCCCCATCTTGATTTTAGCTGGTCCTGGGGCCTCCTTTTTTGGGTGCTCTGGCCCTTGGGCAGTGGTTGGTCCTGCTGCCTTGGTTCAGCCTGTCTGTGTTCCAGCTGGAATGCCTCTTGGAGTCAACCTGGGCAAGAACAAGAGCTCTACCGATGCTGCAGCTGACTACGTGGCTGGGGTCCGGACACTGGGCCCTTTGGCCGACTACCTTGTTGTGAATGTGTCCAGCCCAAACACACCAGGGCTGCGGGACCTGCAAGGCAAGGCTGAACTGCGGGATCTGCTGACCAAGGTGGGTGCCCCCCTGCCCCAGCCAGCTCCAACCACAGCTACAGCACTGGATGCATGCCATCCCCTCGCAGCATCTGCACTGCTTCAGCCAGTGCATTTGCCCCAGCACAAGGAGCAGTGGGATGGCTCGCCGGAATGGTGGGCAGGACCACTGAGATGTCCCCTGCTCAGCTGCTGCCATGGGGTGTACTGGGGCACTGTATCCTAGTAAAGGGCTCAGGAGCAGTGAGGTATTGCCGTCCACTCTGCTCCTGCAAGAGGCCACAAGTCGTCCACCCCACAGCTTCAGGTGTCGTTGAGGTCCTGTGCCTGCTGTGTGCTTCAGGCCGTGTGCCAAGGGTGCATCTCCTTTCGGTGCCATGTAGAGGAGCGGGGCCTGTCCCTGTACTGCCTGTGGTGGTGGGTGTCCGTGGCTCCTAGTTGGGGCAGGAGGTATCTCCCTGTCAGGCACTGCCATGTGCACCCACAGGTGCTGGTGGAGAGGGACCTGTTGCCCTGCAAGCGTAAGCCAGCTGTGCTGGTGAAGATTGCCCCTGACCTCACTGCACAGGACAAGCAAGATATCGCCAGTGTTGTCTGTGAGGTGAGGAAGCAGGAAGGGGAGGCCACCAGAGGCAGGACCATGGTGCTCCTGACAAGCCACCTCTCTGAAGGACAGGTGCACTGGTACCTCCCTGGCTGCTGTGTCCTGGGTAGGTCAGAGTTTGTGAGGGTCCACGTGTGTCACCCAGGCCTTGGGTGACCCAGACAGTCCAGGCAGTGAGGGGCAGCTGCTCTGTCCCCAGGCACATTTCTGGGTTGTGTGCTGGAGTGTCCTGGGAAGGTTAGGGGAGGGGAGGGCAGGGCAGGGGAGCGGAGGGGCAAGGCTGCTTGTGGAAGCTATATCCTCACACTACTGCCCCTGCAGCTAGGTGTGGATGGGCTGATAGTCAGCAACACCACCGTGAGCCGCCCCAGCAATCTTCGGAGCAGGCAGTGCATGGAGCCTGGGGGTCTCAGTGGGAAGCCCCTGCGGGAGCTTTCCACACAGACCATCAGGGAGATGTACACTCTCACCCAAGGTGAGGGCAAACAGAGCTTGGGGGTGCACACCAGCATTGCCTGTGGCCTCCTGACCCTGCTCCTGCCTACAGGCCGGGTGCCCATTATCGGGGTGGGTGGGGTGAGCAGTGGGCAGGATGCCCTGGAGAAGATCCGTGCTGGAGCCTCGCTTGTGCAGCTGTACACAGCACTTGTCTACCACGGACCGCCAGTGGTGGGGGCAGTGAAGCGGGAACTGGAGGAGCTGCTGAGGTGAGTGGAGGCCAGGCACCTCCCCTGGGAGGCCCTGGGCCTAGGGCAGCTCTGGACAGCTGTGTGCTGGTGCCCAAGCAGTGGCACTGCGGGGCTGAGCCACAGTGCCAGCCCAGCCCAGCCACACACTGTTTGTGGTTAGGGAGCAGGGCTTCAAGAACGTCATGGAGGCAGTTGGAGCAGATCACCGTGCTGACACACTGCAGAAGGAGGGTCTAGCTGGGAGGAGCCATGGCTGAGCAGGGATGGGTCTGACAATTCCAGTGCTGGGCAGACTGAAACTGAGCTGAGGTCCTGGTCCCAGCCCATGAGAACAGCCTCATGGGTGAAGCAGGGTCTGCACTGGTGGGGAGCAGGGGACGGGGCCTTCACACCAGTGCTGCTGTCCAGAGTTGTGTTTTGACTTCCATGTGGACAGCAGAATCGAGTGTCAATAAACATTTGGTGCACCTGGTCCTGTTTGCTGCTCTGGGGACATTCCACGGGCTGGAGGGATGCAGGCCAACTCCTCAACTGAGTGTGATGAGCTCTCTCTGTGTTGCTCCCACTTTTCCTGGTGGGAGAAGCCACAGGTTAGCTGATTTCTGGGATGGACTGATAAGCGCGCCAGGGCTCCTCTGGCAACGACCTGTAGTGGCCTGGAGCCTGGCGGCCCAGGGCTGCTTGTGAGACAGCCTTCTTTCCCATGTAAGTTATGAAAAATAGTAATATAAGCACGGCTAACACCTGCTGTTTATCCACAGCTGTTTCCCCAGGCTGAATGTTTCAGGGGGTGTAGAACCCAGCCAATTATACCGGGGGGTGGATAACTACTGACCAGTCATCTAATTGGGTTCCTACCCTATATAAGGAGAAAGGACAATAAACTCTCTCTGCTCTGCTGCGGACCGAGCTCTGTTGTCGTGTCCTCATTTTGCGGAGTAGCGACAACGACCCCTGCCCAAGGCTGGGCCCTTGTGGGGGAGGTGGGCGCTGGGTGCCAGCTCTTCACTTTAATGCCAATATACAGCTGTTGGGAGATGGCTGCAGTTACTCCCTGGCAGTTGTGCAAAGGGCCTGATCAGAGGTGCTTCTGGCTGTGGGACCTCCAGTGCTGACCTTCCCTTCACCCAGAACTCACTGCAGCCATCTCAGGCTTTTCTTGAGCAACTGCTCACCCTGGGTGTAGCATTCCCTCAGCAGCTTCTCGCAATCCACCCTGCAGAGCAGGATTGCGCCACAGCACTTCACCAGAATTGTTTACAGCTGCTGACCCCACTCTGAGTGGCCCTCGGATCATGTCAGGGCTGTCGCCTACCTGCTCACCACTTTTGCAGCCCCCTGCGCTAGCCTCTTTATCTCCTGGATTCTCTGCTGTGGATGGATGACACTTCTCACTGTTCTGACAGGGATGTGATCTGGTCCACTGGCTGAGGTGTTGATGTGCTTTGGAAAGGGCCTGGGGGACTCTTGTGGAGTCTCTCCCAGTCTGAGGGTGACACAGCACCATCCTAAAGTCCTGTCGAGGTTCATGATCAAAGCTGCTGCACCCTAATGTGTTCTGTGCTGGATTCCAGTCTTCTGTGTGGTGGCACAAGTACGGCTGACGTTGGGTCAGAGATGCCCCATGAGAGGGAAAGAATTTCACAAAGAATGGAAAAGCCACCTTCTGGGGTGTCTGGGACTGGACACAGATATCCCTCCTGAACCTGAAGGACTGGAGTATCTCTGGGGCATGGGGGCACTGATGAGACCCCCAGCAGGCCAAGCTTCAAGGGCTCAGAGCTGGGGCTGGACCCACATGCTCTGAATGATTCTGGGGTGTCCTCCATGCAGCACTGGCTCCCTCCCCTCCTGCTGCCCCTTGGCTGTTCTCCTGCAGGAGGCAGGCTGTGGGAACAGGCTGATAGGCTCTGCCCTGCACCCCTGCTATTGGCTGGCCACATCCAGCTGGACACTAGCCACCGGTTGCCGCTGCGCATTCCTGTAAGCCTGAGCTGGGCCCTTGACACTGCTGCCAAACAACCTGCAGCCCAGGGGCCAGGGGCTGCCAGGACACAGGACACATGACACATGCAGCCCACTGCATGGGAAAAGGTGGTTACTGCTTGGAAGCTGGATTAGCTGTGATCCCTCAAAGCCTGTCCTTGGCATGGGACATGTTGTACCTCTCAGCCAGCCAGACTGGCACTGTCCAGATCACTGGCACCCTGGCTCTGGATGGTGTGCCCTGTCAGTGGGCAGAGCCAGGCACAAAATGGGATGGGACCTGGCTCCTGTGCCCCAGTTTCACCTGCCAGCACCGGGGTGGCTGCTGTGTCCTGCAGGGACTGTGGTAGATGTGGGCACAGGGCACGTTTACTGGGGGCAGAGGCTGTTCTGCTCTCTGTGAGCCTCAGCAGGTGGCACAGTGCCAGGGTACTAGTATCTGCAGCCAGCTCCCTCCCCCATATTTGTAGTTGCAAAATCCGGGAAACTTGGCGTGTTGGCTTCCTGTGAGGACTTGGCAGCTTTCTGGGAGCCTCTGCCAGGCTGGTGCCAAGCCAGGTGGGGTTTTTTGTGCTGCTCCTGCTGGGAATCATGCTGGCTGCAGGCACCAGGGTCAGGAGGTCTGGAGTTCACGGGCTGCACCAGGGCAAAGGAGGCAGTAATAAAAGGGGTGAGGAGGAAGCCCTGAGCAGGAGTGACCTGCAGAAGGAGACTGCTGTGAGCAAGGAGCTGTGAGCATGGGGTGAGCAATGTCAATATATCCCTGGATGTGCTCAGTTCTGTGTCTGTCCTGCTTGTCTGGCTGAGGATCTGGCCCTGCTGAGGGCCACAGCAGGACCTGTGTTGGGCCTGGAAGCACCTCGGGTCCCAACACTGCAGCCTTACCCTCTGCAGCAGCAGGGTCCAGGTCTGACTCCTGGTTGTCTGATGGGCAGCCCTGGGGGCAGAGAATCACCCCGTTTCTCTACTGGGACAGGGCATGAGCCCAGCCAGGGCCCTGGGTGGAGCCCATGGCTGGGAGCATAGAGTAGGAGCTCTCTGCTGAGGCTGCCCTATTTCTTTTCCTGCAGACCTGTGCAACTGCTGATTGCTGGCCTGGCTTGGGGCGTGCTGGGGACTGCAGCTGCCACTGGTACCTTCTGGGGCAAGAGGGGAGCACTGGGGCTTGGACAGAGCCGGGAGGGGGCAGGGAAGACAGAACTAGGGAGGGATCTAGCCGAGGTGGGAGCATGTCCTGGGCTGGGTGCTGTGGGCCAGCTGAGCATTCTCTGCCTGCAGAGTGGAGCTGTGCAAAGCCTGTGGAGATTGAACACGGTCATGTGGAGCACCTGGTCAGGTACCGCTGCAACCCGTACTACCGGCTGCGCAGCTCTGGTGATGGTGAGACATGGGCACAGCACCCAGGGATGGGGCTTCTCCCCAGCTCCAGGGAATGTGCACGGCTGCATCGGGGCTATGAGAAGTTACTCCTGTGCATCCAAGCCCTCTGGAGGTACAAGCACCTCTGCCTCCCTGGCTGCAGGGCAGTGGTGCTGACTCTGGTTTCCCTCCAAAGGGACATACAAGTGTGATGATAATCAGGTGTGGGTGAACCCTGATGTTGTTACGGAGCTGCCTGTCTGTGAACCAGGTGAGAGCAGACTACAGTGGCTGGGGGCTGTGAGCAGTCTGGGCAGCCAAAGCACTGCCCGGACTGTTTGCAACCTCTGTCTTCACTGCTGCTCCCTGGGACTGCTGAGCACCAGGAGGTATCTGGTGCCCACTGGGCTCAGAGGGCTCACCTGGGCCCTGCTCTGCCCTATGTAGTGTGTGGGAAGCCGAAGAACCCTCCCAAGCAGATACAGCGCATCATTGGAGGCCTGCTGGCTCAGAAGGGCAGCTTCCCTTGGCAGGGTCGGCTGGTGACACGCCACAACCTCACTGTGGGGGCCACGCTCATCAGTGACCAGTGGCTGCTGACCACAGCCAGGAACATCTACCTCAACCATAGTGAGAACACCAGGCTGGAGGAGATCGCCCCTACACTGCAGCTGTTCCTGGGCAGACAGGAGCAGCCTGCCTTGGGCATCGAGCACATTGTGCTGCACCCTGGCTACCCGCAGGAGGTGGACCTGGCCCTGCTGAAGCTGAAGCAGAAGGTGCTTCTTGGAGAGGAGGTGATGCCCATCTGCCTGGCCCAGAAGGACTATGTGCACCCAGGGCAGGTGGGCTATGTCTCAGGCTGGGGCCGCAGTGCCACCTTTGCCTTTCCCAACATGCTGAAGTACGTGATGCTGCCAGTGACTGAGACTGAGCAGTGCTGGGAGTACTACAGGGCACGGAATGCATCCTACTGGATCCAGCCCATCCTTAGCAATGGCACCTTCTGCGTGGGCATGAGTGAGCTGCGGGAGGACACCTGCTATGGGGATGCCGGCGGAGCCTTTGCCGTGCAGGACCCCGATGACAACACCTGGTATGCAGCTGGCATCCTCAGCTATGACAAGACCTGCACAGCTGCCAAGTATGGCGTGTACGTGGACGTGAGGCGTGTCCTGGCCTGGGTGAAGGAGACCATGGAGGCTGCCTGAGGCAGGACCATGGGGGAATAAAACTGTTGTGCACCAGGCTGCAGGGTCTGTGTGTGTCTGTCTGTCCATGCAGGCTGTGTGTGCGTCCGTGTAGAGTCTCTGTCTGTACCCGGCGCTGCACGGGCCGATCTGCGCAGGGGTGAGCGTGTACCTGCCCTCGCTCCCAGGGGAGTCCTGCAGGGCTTCGCCAGGCGTTGGCTGGAGGGTCCGGAGCTGCAGGGTCTGCCCAGGGCTCTGGGGGATTATAGCCCCCTGCACGCTGTGGGGGTGTCCGTGGGGCTGGCCCCCCGTGGGGGACTCTCCCGCCAGCGTCCCTGGGCGTCCCTTCCGTCCGTGACCCCGCCCGCCCCTCCCGCGGCCACGTGACCTGTGGGTGTTGCTTCCGCCGGAAGTCCGCCCAGACAGGAAGCGTGTCCTGTCTGGCGCTGTTTGGGCTCTATGGTGGCGGCTCTGCCATAGACTCTGGCCAGTGTGTCTGTGGTGCTCGTGGCTAGAGCGGCTCTTGCCGCCGAGCACTGTGGGGCGGCTATGGTGACGCCTCGGGAGCCGGGTTACGGTCGTTGAGGGAAGTGCGGGGCCCGGGCGGCGCTGCCGCCTCGATGGCCGCGGCGAGCGAGGAGTCGCTGCATCGGCTGTCGGGATCGAGCCCGAGCGGCGAGGCGGGCGGGCTGGTACTGCGGCCGCGGGGCGCCGAGCAGCACGTCTTTAAGGCACCTGCCCCGCGCGTCTCGCTGCTGGGGCTGGACGTGCTGGCGGCGCAGAAGCGCCGGGAGCGCCAGGAGGAGGCCGCCGGGGGGAAGCGATCCCGGGTTGCATCCTACAAGGACTGGGAAGAGGGTCGTGACGAGGCGGGCAGCGCCGAGGAAGAGGAAGACGACGAGGCCGACCGCAGCAGCCGCAGAGCTCGCAGGAACAGGTAGGGTCTGCGGGGGGCTCCTGACGCCGGCGGTGGCCGCTTCCGGCCGGGTAGGCAGCGCAGTGTGAGCACAGTCGGTGGCACGTGGGGCCGCAGCCTCCGGTGCGGGGAGAGGGAGGCTGGGGGGGACTGCGGGACACTAAGGCAGAGGCTGGAGCTGGAGCTCTACGAGACCAGCCGAAGGGCAGCTCAGCTGTTGCTCTGCGCTTGTGAGCGCTTTTTCTCTCTGCTCTGCCTGCCCAGACATTACCGCTCGGTCCACGTGGAGACACCTTCCTACACAGGGGGTGTCAGCCAGGAGTTCTGGGAACGCAGCCGGCAGCGGCAGAGGGAGCGTCGGGAACATGGAGTCTTTGCCTCCTCCAAGGAGGAGAAAGAACGGAAGAAGGAACGCAGTAGGGACCGGGACCACGATCGTAAACGGGACCGTGGTAATTTCTCGGGGATTTTTGTGGTGCTTCTTGCTTTGGGTCTGGGCTTGTATCTTGGCCTGTTTGTAGTCCTTTCTAATGTTTGTGGTGATTTCTGCAGCAGACTTGGGAAGCCTGTTTGTGCAATAGATACCTGATCCTATTTCCTTTTTGCAGAGGAGCGGGATAGGAGTCATCATAGCAGATCAGAGAGGGATGGCTCATCAGAGCGGAGCAGCAGGAGGAGTGAACCCGAGAGCCCCCGACATCGGCCCAAAGGTGGGAGTGGGATTCGGTAGAGCTCTTGTGTGAGACCTAATGGGGGGCTTGGAGTTTTCTATGCTTCCTGCTGTTTTCTCAGGACAAGGGAGGTAGAAAAGTTTGTACCTTGTCATGTTTGTGGTTAAGGCAAGCATACAGCTTCCAGCTTGACTTAAGACTGGGAGCAATGTGCCAGCTCTGCTCATTTGAAAATCTGGCAGATCTCTGCACAGTGGGTTCTGTTTTGGGTCTGTGTGACAGAAATGTGATTCTTTGGAAATTCATTGGAATCACTGGGTCAGCCCCTTCTCTTAGAGAGAGGACAGATGGGTATGCTCTCTTCTATGATCCTTGCTTAGAAGGTATTAGGTGGCTCCAGGTGCCCAGGGTCACTGTTTGAACATCAGGTGTCAAACCTCATCTCTTCTGCCAGATGCAGCCACACCATCTCGCTCCAGCTGGGAAGAAGATGATGGTGGCTACAGCAGTGCCCGCCGCTCGCAGTGGGAATCTCCCTCACCCACACCTTCTTATCGAGACTCTGAGCGTAGCCACCGACCATCATCGCTGCGGGACACAGACCGGCGAGAGCGGGACAGGTACCAGTGCCCCAGGCTGTGCTGTGAGCTGTGGAGCTGCACAAAGGGGACGCTGTGTGGATGAGAAGGGTCTGACTGGGGGATTGGTTCCTCCTTCCTCCTGTGTGTTCAGGTCTGTGAGGAGCCGGTACTCTGATAAGACGCCGTTGCCCACCCCGTCATACAAATACAATGAATGGGCTGACGACCGTAGGCACCTGGGGGCCACGCCACGGCTGTCCCGAGGGAGAGGTGAGGAAGCTGGGCTGAGCTGCCTGGGGTGGGCAGTGTGCAACCCCCTTTCCTGTGGCACAGAATTGGCTCCGCGGTGTTTCCTTGGGAGCATTCTGGACCATCTGTTTCGTCCCAGGGCGGCACACAGAAGGGGAGGAGGGCATCGCCTTTGAGACGGAGGAGGAGCGGCAGCAGTGGGAGGATGACCAGCGGGTGAGAGTCTGAGGTGGGCCAGGGGCTTGGAGCTACAAGGCTCTGGGGGATGAACAGAGCTCAACACTGCACTTCTCCCTTCCCAGCAAGCTGACCGGGACTGGTACATGATGGACGAGGGCTACGACGAGTTTCACAACCCTTTGGCTTACTCCTCTGAGGAGTATGTGAAGAAGCGTGAACAGCACTTGCACAAGCAGAGGCAGAAGCGGATCTCGGCACAGCGGCGACAGATCAATGAGGTAGAGCCAGGACACAGGCTGCTCTGAACATGTGGCGTTTGCTGCCCGTTGACAGATCCACTCGTTGAACCCTTGCTCTCAGGTGGAGAAGGACACTCTCCTTCCTGGCCCAGGCTGAAGGAGTGCTCACAGGGAAACTGTGGTTGAGTTCCCCTGGAACTGTGGTTGAGTTTCCCCTGGAAAATCCAGCCCTGCGACTCCTGCATGGGCAGAATTTGCAGTTGGAGTGGCTGGTGGATTGCAATGTCCAGGGCAGCAGGAGTGCAGAGGACTGTGCTCCTGCTGTTCTGAATGCAAGGTACTTTACTGGGGCTGCCCACTGTTGGCCCAGTGGATGCTGGGGGGCAGCTGCACTCATCACACTAGCAGGACTATGTTCAGGCTTTCTGATGTATTCTGAGAGCCTTGCAGGCAGTGTCTATCCTGCATTTCCTTGGAGACAATCCTGTTGACCACATGCTTCACATGGCCAGTGTGTTTTCTTTATTCTACTGTTTTCAGTTACTGTTTCTTCCCTCGTGCTTACTTTCATGCTCCCTAGGCTTAAACCATCCTGTTGCCAGTGCAGAGCCCAGGCCTGAGCTTGGTGTTCTCGTGTGATCTGTGGGGCTTCTGTGTATTTCTGATGTGTTGTTTCCTGCAGGATAATGAACGCTGGGAGACAAATCGCATGCTGACCAGTGGTGTGGTCCATCGGATTGAAGTGGATGAAGATTTTGAGGAGGATAACTCTGCTAAAGTGCATTTGTTGGTGCACAATCTAGTGCCCCCTTTCCTAGATGGAAGGATTGTTTTCACCAAGCAGGTAGAGACTGTGGCTGAAGGCACTGATGGCAGGGAGCCCCTTACATGTAAGGCCTTTTTACTAAAGCAATGCCTTTTCCCTCCAGCCAGAGCCAGTCATCCCTGTGAAGGATGCCACCTCGGATTTGGCCATCATAGCTCGGAAAGGCAGCCAGTTGGTGCGCAAACACAGGGAGCAAAAGGAGCGTAAGAGGGTATGCTGCAGCCTTTTGGCTTACTGCCCACTGGACATGTTGTGTAGTTCCTCACAGCCTTGTTTGGACTCTGCAGCATTCAGGCTTTGGCAGCAGTGATGATAAGGCGTTCATATTTTTGTGACCTGAGACATCCTGGCGGCCCAGCTTACTGCATTGCTTCATAGCAGCTGCTGTGGTGTGATTTTCTTGGGCACTGCCTGGGACGTGAATCACTGTGCACTTGGACATTTGGATCATGGGAGAAAGAAGCAGGTGAAAGAATGCCAGGAAGCTTAGGAACAGTCAGCAGGCAGTATAGCAGCAGGATGTACCTTGTCACATCTCAGCAGAAGAGTTGTGAGGAAAAGGAGTATGTGGTAAGGTAGCAGATTAGCTTCTGGAGGTGTTTTCCAGGGACTTTCCCTAAACCTCACATAATAGCTGGGGGGAAAGCACAGATGTGTTGCCCATTTTTCACTGTAAAATAGCTAGTTTTCTCTGTTAGACAGTCTCAAGGACGAGTTCTGTAAACATAGCTATGTTGTTGTAAAAATTATCTTTTTACATTCCTTTCCCATGGACACAGATCCTTTTGACGGACACTTCTTTTAACCAATATAGTTAGAGACGGAAGTGTTAACTTTCTCCAATGATCTGTGATTTCTAAAAGTGTATATAAGAATTAAACGAAGGTGGGTTTCCCCCCTGTTCCGCCCTTGCTCTGAACACGAGAACACATTCGGACTCCAGCTCTCATTAATTCTGCGTCTTCGGCTGATAAGCCGTAATAACAGGCATCCCGGTAATACAGATGTGTTCCTTGTACATTGAAACTGAACTGGATTTGAACTACCTATACAATGAGTGAAATGGTGGTGGAAGCTAAACTGATAGCAGAGGTGGGAAAGAAGCCTGTGAGTGCCTGGCAAGGGTGAGAAGATTCTCTCTGGTTCAGGTTTGGTGTAGGTTTGAGTTCAAATGTAATGGAAGGGTCAGCAGCTGGAACTATTTTCTTAGGAGGAAGTTGGTAATCCTGTGCCTGAAATCTCTGTAGCCATAGCAGTGTCTTAAAGTGCTGCTCCAGTTCATTTGGAAGAGGGGAACCTGATGTAGGAGTGGGGTGTGCATTCTGCATTGGGGAATTGTGGGACTAATATCCTTTCCTAGTCTTATGACTAGGATTGGTGAGGAATTTTGTCTGTGCTTGCTGTAGCAAAATTATATTGTTCTTTGTCTTTCCAGGCTCAGCATAAGCACTGGGAGCTGGCAGGCACCAAACTGGGAGACATTATGGGGATCAAGAAAGAAGAGGAAAAGGACAAGATGGTGACAGAAGATGGCAAAGTGGACTACAAGTAGGGGCTTGTTCTGAATTACTCTGCTTAGCTGGTAATGGGGGCTATGGGCATAGCAAAGCGTGTGGAGAGGCAGTTTCACGACTTGAGATGTTTCCTTAGAACTGAGCAGAAGTTTGCTGAACACATGAAGGAAAAAAGTGAAGCCAGCAGTGAGTTTGCCAAGAAGAAATCGATCCTGGAGCAGAGACAATACCTGCCCATCTTTGCTGTACAGCAGGAACTGCTCTCCATCCTCAGGTATGGCTGCCAGGTCATCCCCAGGACATTGGCCTATGTTTGGGAACTCAGTTGAGGACTTTTAGAATCATGACCATGTGGCAGCTGTACTCTGGGGAAACAAACCCATTGCTTTGTGAGGGTGGTGGCTACTCTCCTGTGGGAGCAGGATGATGCTTGGCTAGAGAACACAAAAGCCCTTTTTCTGGTGTATGAAGAAATAATTTTTCCTTTTCATCAGAGACAACAGCATTGTGATTGTGGTGGGGGAAACAGGAAGTGGGAAGACCACACAGCTGACACAGTATCTCCATGAGGATGGCTACACTGACTATGGCATGATTGGCTGCACCCAGCCCCGCAGAGTGGCTGCCATGTCGGTGGCCAAACGGGTCAGTGAGGAAATGGGGGTGCGTCTGGGAGAGGAGGTGAGTCTGGCAGGGGGTGCAGGAGTGCCACCCAGTGACACTGAGAGCCTGGGACTATTGGAAGACTTCCTGGTATCTCTGCCCTTCCAGGTGGGCTATGCCATCCGCTTTGAAGACTGCACTTCTGAGAACACAGTGATCAAGTACATGACAGATGGGATCCTGCTCCGTGAGTCGCTGCGGGAGGCTGACTTGGACAACTACAGTGCTATCATCATGGACGAGGCACACGAGCGCTCGCTCAACACTGATGTGCTGTTTGGGCTGCTTCGGGAGGTGTGTGTGATCCTGGGCTAGAGGACAGCAGCATGGGGCACATGAACTGGGACAGCCAAGACTGTGCCAAGACTGGGAGAGGGAAGCAGAGCTGCCACATCTCTGTCTGCACTTGACTGCTTCAGCAGCCTGGTCCCTGGTTCTGGGTGTTTAAGTCTCCTCTAGTACTGCCAGAGTCTTGCTGGCTGAATGTCAGAGGTACAGAGGTCTTTGCTGCCTTTAAGTTTCTTAGACTGAGGTTGGCAGGTCTTTTTAACTGCACTGATCATAGAGCATCTGTGTTCCCTGGCATGCGCAGCCAGTAGCTCTGGAGTACAGCAGAAACTCTGTCCTGTGCCATTTTCTCAGTAAGAATGAAAACAGCCCACTGCCATGCATGAATGCCCTTTCCATATTGTTCCTTTCCTCTGCTTTCTAGGTGGTCGCCCGACGCTCAGATCTGAAGCTTGTTGTCACTTCGGCCACCATGGATGCAGATAAGTTTGCCTCCTTCTTTGGGAATGTTCCCATTTTCCACATTCCTGGGCGCACTTTCCCTGTGGATATTCTTTTCAGCAAGGTATAGTCAAAGTTGTGGAGGGAAATTCTGCTGGTAGGAGGGGGTTGTGATCTAGGTGTGCTGTACTCTGAAGGGGACAGACAGGACAGGGTAGGAATGGCTGTGGTGTGCTGCAGTCTTGAACACACGACAGGGCAAGTTAGGTTATTGGCCCAGATTAACCTGGGCTGTGCCTTTCAGACCCCACAGGAGGATTATGTGGAGGCTGCAGTGAAACAAGCCTTGCAGGTCCACTTGTCTGGTGCTCCTGGAGATATCCTCGTCTTCATGCCTGGCCAGGAGGACATCGAGGTGAGTTGGAAGGGCAGGCACTGTCCTACACCCTTGTTTCAGTCTGATGTTTACACCCCTCTTTGTGTCTAGGTGACCTCAGAGCAAATCGTGGAGCATCTTGAGGAGCTGGAGAAGGCGCCTGCTCTTGCTGTACTGCCGATCTACTCTCAGCTGCCCTCAGACTTGCAGGCCAAGATCTTCCAGAAGGTGCTGATGTGTGCTCTGTGATTGAGGGGGGGG
>VZRZ01001617.1:97581-107817 GCA_013398175.1 Climacteris rufus | reverse complement strand
GGGGGGGGACAGGGAAAACTGGAGCAGGAGCAGGAGTGAGAGGTGCAGATATGCCTCTTTATTGCATGTGGAGAGTGAGAGAAAGCATGTGCCCCCCCCCTACTTCCCAGGAGTCACCCCTGTCCCTCTGGTGCTTCACAGTCCTCAGTGGAGCAGAGCCATGCCCAGGGGCATGACTGATGTGTAGTGTGCTTGCAGGCTCCTGATGGGGTCAGGAAGTGCATCGTTGCCACTAACATTGCAGAGACCTCACTGACAGTGGATGGCATCATGTTTGTGATTGATTCTGGCTACTGCAAGTTGAAGGTGAGCCAGGGTTTCCTGTACTGTCTGTCTCTGTTCTCTGGCGGAGGTTGAAGGAGTTCTGAGGTCATGACCCAACCTTCCTCTTACTTGTGTCTGATCTTCTTGTGCCCTGAAGGTTTTCAACCCCCGTATAGGCATGGATGCACTGCAGATCTACCCCATCAGTCAGGCCAATGCAAATCAGAGGGCAGGCCGAGCTGGCCGGACAGGCCCAGGCCACTGCTTCAGGTAGGCACATCACTGGTGTTCCTGTTCCTGTTGTATCATCTGCTTGACATCAGGTTATGTATATTTTTTTCTCACTGGAGCTGTTCATTATCTTGAACTTTGGGGGGATGTGGCCAGCCTTCTTTGGACCCAGTGCCTCTGCAGAGAAAAGGATGTGCTCCGTTTTCTTCCTGTGCTCATCTTCAGTTGTGGTTGGTCTGCCCTGGATACCATCAGGGTAACAGCCAAGCCAAAGGCCTTACCTAGCCTATGCTATGAGAGCAGGGAAGGGCTGTGCTTAGGTGTGTGCTGTGCTGCAGCCCAGACACCCCAATGTGCTGAAGAGGCCACACTTTGACCATAGTAGAAGTGCCTCCCCAGGATCCTGCTGGCTGGGTGCAGGGTTGCTGCCCTGTGCCATTCTGGGCTGGGCAGAGGCTGCCAAGTTTGTAAGGAAGACAGTGGTTGGAACAGGAGGAGCATGCTCTTGGCATCTGTCCCCAGGCTCTACACCCAGAGTGCTTACAAGAACGAGCTGCTGACGACCACGGTGCCCGAGATCCAGCGCACCAACCTCGCCAATGTAGTGCTCTTGCTCAAGTCCCTGGGTGTACAGGATCTGCTGCAGTTCCACTTCATGGATCCACCTCCTGAGGACAATATGCTGAACTCCATGTACCAGCTGTGGATCCTGGGGGCCCTGGATAACACAGGTATTGGCTGCTGGGGCAAGCTGCCAGCCCATGGAACTGGGGCCTGCCCAACTGCTCATCAGTGGTCCCTGTTCTGTACCTACAGGTGGTCTGACCTCTACGGGACGTCTCATGGTGGAGTTCCCACTGGACCCTGCGCTCTCCAAAATGCTCATTGTCTCCTGTGACATGGGTTGCAGCTCTGAGATCTTACTGGTTGTCTCCATGTTGTCTGTGCCTGCCATCTTTTACCGGCCTAAGGTACAAGATACTGCTGTTCAGCTGCTCAGGGCCCTTCCCTGCCCTTTGACTAACCCATGTTCTTTGCTTACCATTCAGGGTCGAGAGGAGGAGAGTGACCAAGTGCGGGAGAAATTTGCTGTTCCAGAGAGTGATCACTTGACTTACCTGAACGTTTACCTGCAGTGGAAGAATAACAGCTATTCTACCCTGTGGTGCAATCAGCACTTCATCCATGCCAAGGCCATGCGTAAGGTGAGGCTGTGGCCACAAAGCTGGGGGAGAGAGCTGTTGCCTTGACTTTTGCAGTTCTGGATGTTGTCATTCTTTTGTAGCTGGTTTCTCACACTCTTCTATGTAAATATGGCCATGTTATTGTAACTGTATCTTATCATTTACATTCCTTTCTCCTGGACACAGAACTTTGATGGAATTTCCTTTGACCACTGTGATTGAGGGAGGAAGAACTCATTTCCTCTAATGAATAGTGATTTCTAAATGTATATAAAATAAAGAAGGCGGGTCTTGCTCGCCCCTTCCTGCTCTCTCCTCCTTGCTGGTAACAGGTGTCTCCGTCTCTTCTTTTGTGTCGTTACTGCGACAGAGAGCCTTACGCAGGAGAGGGATCTGACCAGCACACATCTTTGCAGGTGCGGGAGGTGCGTGCCCAGCTCAAGGACATTATGGTGCAGCAGCGAATGAGCCTTGCATCCTGTGGAACGGACTGGGATGTTGTCAGGAAATGCATCTGTGCTGCATATTTTCATCAGGCTGCAAAGCTGAAGGTACGAGGTGTCTGAGCTGCCTGGAGGCTGCAAGGCCCTGCCTGGGAACAGGTGGAATAAGCACACTTGTCTTTGCAGGGCATTGGGGAGTATGTGAACATCCGCACAGGCATGCCCTGCCACCTGCACCCCACAAGCTCTCTGTTTGGCATGGGTTACACACCAGACTACATTGTGTACCACGAATTGGTTATGACTACGAAGGTGAGCTTGAGCTGAGGGCTAACGGGAAGGGGGATGAGTGCTCCAAGGGAAATGGGAGGGCTTTGCTATGAGACTGAGATCCGTCTGAGTGGCAGTTCTCAGCCTTTCCCATCTACACCAACTAGGCATATCTGTGTCATCCGTAGGCCTGTTTGTCCCTTCCCACTATTTTTCCCTGGCTTCTGTGGAATATGTTTGAATCTCCTTGTGGTCTCATCAAATCCAAGCCATAGCAGCTTCTGAGGCCAGGAGGAATTGTCTGGAAGGGTGTGGTCTCAGCCTGAGAAGTGCCACCAGCAAGTGGAGGAGGAAGGGAGCTGCTATGGCTCTGAGAATGGTGCCCAGGCCCCAAGGGTGCCCTCCTGCTACCCTGGTCTTTCTATCCCTACAGGAATACATGCAGTGTGTCACTGCTGTGGATGGAGAGTGGCTGGCAGAGCTGGGCCCCATGTTCTACAGCATCAAACATGCTGGCAAGTCACGCCAGGTAAGTATTCTGTCCTGGACAAGCTGGCAAACAGCAGGCCCACTGCATGCCCATTTTGCTGCAGGATGTGTGTGTTTTGACATGGACGGAGCAAGCCTGTGGGCCTGCAGGGACTCTGCTGCTGGCCATCCCTCTCCTCTCCCTGACCTGCTGCTGTCTTGCTTCAGGAGAACCGGCGCCGTGCCAAGGAGGAAGTGTCTGCCATGGAGGAGGAAATGGCTTTGGCAGAGGAGCAGCTGCGTGCCCGCCGGGAGGAGCAGGAGCGCCGGAACCCACTGGGCAGTGCAAGGTGGGTGCTGGCCCTGCCTGCCCATGGTGTGCCTGTGTGGAGGATAGCTTCCCTGTGGGAGTTCTGGTGCAGGGACAAGGTTGAATTTTCCATTAAGCACCCATGTCCTCTTTGCCAGATCTACTAAAATCTACACACCTGGGCGAAAGGAGCAAGGGGAGCCCCTGACGCCACGACGCACCCCAGCCCGCTTTGGTCTCTGAGAAGGCGTGACCTGTTGTTTTGAGATTTAAGGTAGTGCCCACCTACCCTGATCACTGTATTCTGAGGTCTCTACAGTTTGTGGTCCTGGAAGGCTTTGGTGCTTGGCACTAATTTTGCTACAGAACAGAAAGAATTTTATTTGTTTAAAGGTTGTCAGTCTAATCCTTGCTTTGTTTTGCACTGCTTCTTGTCCTGGAGGTGAGTGTTGGGTGGAGGCAGCTCTGCAGAATCATGCAGGGCTGGTGCTGTCAGGTTATTGCCCTGTAGAGCCTGGAACAAGACACAGAATTAGAGTGACTTGGAAGACAAATACAGCCTGTCCCTGTTTCAGCCCTGG
The DNA here is from genome assembly GCA_013398175.1 of Climacteris rufus. Lineage (NCBI taxonomy): Eukaryota > Metazoa > Chordata > Aves > Passeriformes > Climacteridae > Climacteris > Climacteris rufus. The sequence goes on along the minus strand of VZRZ01001617.1, from coordinate 104,066 downwards.
CCCGTACACCGGTAGAGGCAGTTCTCCCACAGCCCGTGCCCTGGGCAGCCAGCTGGTGCCCAGCAGTCCTTGCACACTTGGGACTATTGGCCCAGCCCTATTTCAGGCCAGACTATGCCAGGAATTCTGCTCACTTTTTCAGCTGCTCACACTTGTGGGGCTGCTGAGGTGTTCTTGAATGTTAGGTATGGGTTCTGCTCCTGCATCCTGCCCAGTGCGTCTTGAATGCCTGTTTGTATCCTGGACCTGCTCTGTCACCTTGCTGAGCTCTTCCTTAAGGAAAGCCAGCTCCACCTTGCAGACAACCAGCTCCTCTTCTCGCAGAGCCAGAGTTCGCTCACTGTCCAGATGTAGCTGCTGCCACTGTTGGGCTTGGATGCTAAGCTCTCGCAGCCTCTTGTGGAGGGAGTAGGTCTGCTCGTGGCACAGAGAGAGACATGGGCTGAGCACAGACTCCTGGTTTTTCATGGGAGGACATGAGACATTCTTACCTCCTGTTTGCTCTGCTTCTTGAAGTTCTGCATCTTCCTCAGCTCCTGATGGAGCTGCTGCCTGTGTATCTTGTAGGCTGCAATCTTTTCTGCCTGCTTGGTGCTCTCTTGCCGGGCTTGGGCCAGCTCTGCTTGCAGATTGTCCATGTCCTGCACCTGCCAGCAAAGCTGTGGGGCAGGGAGGGTGGTTGGCCATGGCTGAGCCTCTCCTGGAAGCAGGAGAGCGCTCTGGCACTGAGGCTGCATCCCTGTCTTGTCCTGCCCTGCCCTCACCTGTTGCTGCAGCTCTGCCACTTTTCGGTGTAGGCCTTGGATGGTCTCTTTGGCTCTGCTCAGCTGCTGCACGCTCTGCTGCTCCTGGGCCTGGGTGACTCCCAGCTGTTCCTGCAGCCAGGCCCAGCTGTGCTGCAGGCCCAGACTCTGCTCCTCTGCCCCCAGCTGCAGAGAAGGCAGTGCATTGGTGGGTTGGCCTTGTGCTACATGCTCTTCCCTGAGCACGGGCACAGCTGCCCTCTGTGCGCCGCAGGATGCTCAGGGCTGGCTGTGCGAGGCTGGCATTGTTGCCTCCTGCCCTGTCCCAGGGCTTCTGGGGGAAGTGGAGCAGGGGTCAGCACTGCAGCGTGGTTGTGGCTCCTGTGCTCCCTTGGCTACTTGACCCCAGGCTTGGTGCAGAGGCTGGGGGGCTGCTGGCACTGACCTGCTTGAGCAGCTCTCTGTGTTCCTCTGGGATATCATGGCTGGTGTCAGAGTGGCTGTGGGCAGCCATGTAGGAGGTGACCTCTGTCTGCACTGCCTGGTCCTTCAGGTGGAGAGGGGCATCACTGACCTGTGAGTACCCAGCAGGGTGGGGGATCACCATGTGCTCCTGCTGTGTAGAGCTGGGGCTGGAGAAGGAGGCACTTTGGGACGAGCCATGGACAATGGGCTGTTGGGGAGGGCCTGCGCCAGAGGAAGGTGGCCTGCAGCAGGTGCGAGGCAGGAAGCTGCTGGCTCCTGGCACTCTCATCCCTGTGCAGTCCCCACAGTGCCCTCTCTGTTGTGGCAGTATCTGTTGGACACCCAGCAGCCCTGCAAAGCCAACCGTGTCATCCCTGACCTGTGACAGAGCATGGGCACAGAGAGAGTGGCGATCCCAGCTCATTGGCAAGGTTTTCAGCTGCAGCAGTGCCACCAGCCCTGGCACCATGCCCAGGCTGTCAGTGGGGTCATTGGGGTCTGCATTCTTCTAACTCTGCTCAGCTGGGTGGACTGGGCTGTGCCAGGCATGCCTGCCTTGTAGCTAAGCTGCTCGGTACAGGTGGTGCTAGAGCCCAGTCTCACGTGTGACTGGCAGGATCTCCGCTACCCTCCCCTGGAGGGTCACCAGCTGTTTGCACAGGCTGTGGGGCAGGCATGGTGCCTAGCCTGTGGTGGGATGGCAGTGGGGGACACACGCAGCTTGGTCTGTGGCCGTTGTGCCCAGCAGTGGTACCTTGCCCATCAGCGCCTGCAACTGCTGCATCAGAATAACCAAGTCCTGGTGCTCCTGGTCCACTGCATACTCCTGCTCCTGCAGCTGGACCAGTTGTTTGTGGTTTGTGCCCCTGCAGAAGTCCAAGTCTAGCTGCAGCGCCTGTATCGTGGCCAGCACCTGAGCTGGCTCCAGCTCTTGCTGCTGTGTGTCCTCGCATGGTCTTGGCTCCCCATACTGTGGCTCCAGCACCAATGCTTGCCTTTGGCCCTAGGACATGGCATGAGTAGCATCTGTCCAGCTCACCATGGCCAGCCCATCTTGCAGCTCCTGCCTGGGCAGACAACGGGCTGGACAGTGCTGGCCGTCCCAGTTTTGTGCAGAGCAGCAATGGACGATGTTGCCAATAAGTGGATGCAGCCCTTCCTCACCAGACAGCACCACCCCATGTGTGTGCATGTTCTGACAGTCCCCCTGGGCTCACAAATGGCCAAGCCCTTGGCACTGCTGGCCCTCAGCACTGCAGTGGACTGTGGCCACTGTGGAAAACAGTGGCAGTGGGACCAGTACAGCCACAGCAGGATTGGATGCCCCTGAGCCCTTGTGTTCTCCTCAGCCCTGGGGAAGAGCTGTCTGGTGGTGCAGGCAAGGGCTGGCCAGGGTCTCCTGTACCACTTGGCCACCAGTCTGTGGCTACACAACCAGTGCCTTAGTTGAGCACAGGGTTGGCACTGCTCACCTTGGGCTCCCAGGCCTCTGTCTCCTGCTGGAGCTGCTGGATGGAACTGCTCAGCTCTGGTGTTGTCTCCCCTGCCGCTGGCAGCCCCCTATGGGAGCCTTCAAGCTGGCCCTGAGGTGCAGGAATCTCCCTGGATGTGCCAAATTTTGGCCACTCTCTCCCTGTTGGAAGGACCACAACAGGTGACAGGCCTTTCCCAGAGCCCCAGACAACCCTCAGTCCCACAGATGTCACCCAGCTCTGCCTTGGGGCAGTCCCACCATTCCATGGTACTGGCACTGCCACTCCCCACCTGAGGAGCACCTGGTGCCAGCAGGAGAGCCCTAGCCTGGGACTCCGGGAAAAGCATGGCAGAGCTGTGCGAGGCTGTGGTCCTCTCCTCAGCAGCACCTGGTCCCATCGTTGCCCACAGTCCTCACCACAGCTTTCCTGTGCCATGTTCCTCACAGTCTCGTGTCCCTGGCATGCTGTGACACTGCCCCCTCTGCCACTGTGAGGTCAAGAGGTCCCGGGCATCGTCCTCAAAACCAGCCCAGGTCACGGTGGCGCCCCTGTGTCAGGGGAGGGCCTCGCCACCCTCACGCTGCCTCTGCACTTGCCCTCAGGCTGTAGCCAGTCTGTGGCCAGCCCCAGAGCACGCTGCTGGCCTGTGGCCAGGGCCAGGGGCCAGCGGGGACGGCAGCGGCGCTGCTCTCAGGGCTGTGCCCTGTGCTCCACCTCCCATGCATGGGGCAGGGCTGGGGGGGCCTGCTGCAGGGGCACACCCTGGCAGGGCCATGGGCCGCAGGCCCGGGGGGAGGCTGAGTATGGACAGAGGAAGCTGAGAGTGCATGTGTCTGGTCAACCCTGCAGTGCCCAGTACCCCTCCAGTGCTCCGGTACTCAGGAGCAGTGAAATAGGCCTCTGTGTGCCAGTGGTGCCTTGACTGTGGCTGTACAGTGATGCTGCAGGCACAGACCTGCCACTGGCCTGTGCTGGTGACATGAAGCGCCCTGGGCTGTGTGTGGTCCCTGCCTGGTGGTCAGTGCAGTTTCACAGCTAGATGTTTAACTGGAAATTTCCAAGGCCAGACTGGGCCCAGAAGGTGAACACAGATGTACCATAATAGAAATCATCAGTTGCCATGACGATCTGCTCCACCAGCAGGTCACAGTCACGGGCGATGGGAGCAGGTGCAGCACCAACAGTCCTGTGAGCAGGGCTGCCGAACCCCCCACCAGCCAGAACACAACTCAATTGGGCCTTAATTTCTGCCAGTGCAAGGGAATAAAATTTCCCTGCAGATTTCAGTCTTGTTCAGGCAGTGACAGCTGGGGCACAGAGACTTCATGGGATACAGAGCCTCAATGCCGCGTGTGCTGTTCTGCACCATGTTGCATGGTGCCACAGGCAATGCTGTACTGCACTGTGCCACACATGTGCCACACCGTGCTGAGCAGCAGGCAGTGCCTGCCTTGAAGGGCTCAACCCTGCTCCAGCTCCTTGTGAGCCTGTGGGGCAGCCCCACTGCTGCCTGCCCGTACTCAGCTGATGCTGGGACGATGGGGGAGTCACACTGGCCCCTTTGCTGGGTGAGCACAGTCCTGGGCGTGGGAGTTGTCTCACTTTAATTACTGCCCTAATGTTATTCTTTTCAGTGCCACTTTAATTGAAATTAAACAGCTGCTATGTTCAGGCTGGCACAAAAGTGAATCCTTTTTCATTCCCCTCCAGTTTAATGAAGACTGACGTGCTGGGACAAAACAAAGGCGATCCAGCTGCTGTCTCTCGCTGGCACATGCACCAGCAATTACCAGTGACCCTGTGGGCCGGCAGAGACACTCACGGCACCCCACAGCCACCAGCCCCAGGCAGCCCAGCCTGGCCCTGTGTCCGTGAGAGCTCCTGCCCAAGGGGTCTGGCTAGGGGGATGTAGGGAAGGGAGTGCCCACAACGTGGGGCATGCCAGCAGGGAGGTCTCAGTGCCCAGGTGCTGTGTCCAGGCTTTCATTCTGTCTGTTAAGAAGTGTCTGGCCACCAACCATGACCCAGCGCACCCCTCAGTCTCCCCATGCTGCCAGGGTCCCACCATCCCTGTGGACTCAGCTAGCTTCAGCCTCACAATGTTCACAGTCACCAGCTGGCCCATGCAGGCCCTCAGCCTCAGCCCAGGAGGGCCTCTCTCTCCAGCGTTAAAGCTTTTTCTCTTTTAGGACCAGGAGTTTGCTCATGCCATTCAATACCTTAAAATATGCAAAATGAGGTGCTGCTACAAACCTCATTAACACCCGCCTCCAACATCATTAAGATGTTTCCAAGAAAATTAATTGAGAGACTCATTAAAAATAAATTAAGAAAAATGTGTTGCAGAGCGCCTGCTCCAAGCTCGTAAATCACGGCTCAGAGCTCCAGGCCGCTGCACAGGCAATTAACGCCAGCCAATTTGTTTTATCCTGGCTGCGAAAATTAGAAAGCAGACATGGAGATTAGATTAGGGATGTCTGTCAAGCGGAACTTGGAGTGAATATTTTAGGATACAAAATGGAAATCAGAAAAACAAAGCTAGGACTTCATTCCAGAGAGCTGGTGGGCAGAGGTGGGGGGAGGAGAGAGAGGTTTGGATGTTCTCTGTGCCATGGCTGTGTGTTGATGATACCCATCTCCTGCTCCTGCTGCCTCCATCCCTGCCTGCACATCATCCATCCTCAGTGGCGGTGCAGACGCCAATGACCCCTCTTGGGGAGCATAAGCTTGCAGTGAGAACGTTCTGGGCTGCTGTTATGACGCAGCCCAAGCCAACATGGTGCCCACGTGTGCCAATTACACACTTGGGTTAGCAAACAGAGTGCAACTGGGTGAGACCACTGCTTGGGGCTCCGTCAACTTTGGGCCACTGGTGCCCCTTTGCCAATCCCCAGTACCTTCCATCACAGGAGCTCAAACCACTTTATATTCATGAACTGAACTGCAGGGGCCCTGTGCAAAACAAGGGCTGTGATCCCCATTTCACACAGAGGAGCCGAAGAAGAGATGGCTTAAGGTCCTGCTTGTGCCGATCTGAATGCACAAGCAGCTCGTGCAACAGCTGCTGCACTGGCACATCCTGATAGCGTGTGTCCACGCTGGTGGGTGCTCATGCGGTCAAACGTCCAGCTGCGGTGGTGGCACAGCCCTCTGTGGCAGTGGGAACCTGTGTGCTTCCACTGCGTCAGCCTGCATGACTCCAGTGGTGGTGTTTGACGGGTTTAGTGCGGAGCAAGGGGTAATTTGGTCACACATCAGAATGCAAGAGGAAAGTCGGAACAGAGCAGCAGAAAGCTTTTGGATTAGGAGGCAACACTGCACCCTGGTCTGATGGCTACGAGATGACACAAACCAAACTGAAAGTGGAGTACAACAGACAGAGAAATGGGTACCTCTTGGCGGAGCAAGCTGAGCACTATAGATAGGCCATCCATGGCCACTTGGAATCAACTCTGGATGGCTTGTTTTCCAGTTCTGCCTACCAGCCCCTGATCCCAAAGCAAACACTGATGCTGGTAATCCTGCGGTGGGAGACACTGAGTGAGGTCTTCACTGCCCCGCGGGTGCCCTGAGCAAGGATTCGCCATTCGGTCACGTTCCACCCCCCGCCACAGGCACGGGCGCCTTCCACTACCCCAGGATGCTCCAAGCCCCGTCCAGCCCGGCCTTGGACACTTCCAGGGATCCAGGGGCAGCCACAGGTTCTCTGGGCACCCTGTGCCAGTGGTGGTCGGGGGCTGAAAGGGGACTGAGGGTGACAGGAGCGGGGCTCGGGGGTGCCGGGGGTGCCCCGGGGGCGGCG
>VZRZ01001617.1:70454-89492 GCA_013398175.1 Climacteris rufus | reverse complement strand
GGAAGGGAAGGGAAGGGAAGGGAAGGGAAGGGAAGGGAAGGGAAGGGAAGTAGGAATAAGCAGAGTGTCATTCCCACCTGCCATGCTGTCCTTGCACCTATAAACACACAGTCACCCACATGTGTATTCAGAACAAAACAAAGGCACGTTCTGACCCCCTCCTGCATCCATCCATCTGCCACCATCCAACACACACACACACAGAGGCACACACATCCTGCTCCCACGTTCACTGTGGGCAGTTGGAACACGGGCTTGCCACACACAGCACAGCCCACACACTGGGCTGGCTCCTCACACACAGAACAATGGATGACGTGGGAGTAAATAGAACCACATCTTGTAACCTTCCTTCAAATGCAATAAATGTGATCAGTGTACTGTGTTCACATATGATACAATAGATGTATCATTATATATGTATTCACAGGAATACATTCATTTTCACCACATTAAATGAAACAAAATATTTCTATTTTGACTAATAAGGGGGAAACCTCCCTCCTCCCTATTTTAAATGCTGCCCTCTGAGCTGCTGCTTAAACAAACCAGCAGTGCTGAGCTCATCCTGTTATCCAACATGCTGGTACCTGGTGCTCCAATGTCAAAAGTACCAGCTTTATTCTATCAGAACCCCAAGCATTTTTCACTAGTAAGTTGTTAAAATAAACACATTTTCTTATGGCTTATGTGGTACTGAAGGGGAAGACATGTGGGTACCAGGTTAAGCAAGTAATGCTGCAGTCTGTGGCAGCAGGAGCTGCCCAGGTTTCCAGGGTCAGCTCTCCTCACCCGTTTGCCGTGTGGATCTGAATGACAGCTTGTGGTTGGGGTCTGCTGAGGAGCTCTGGTGCCCGAGGGGACACCAGGCAGCCAGCCCGATGCCTGCAGATTCAGGAGCCATGTGCTCTCCCAAGCCAGGCTCACACGCAGGGGGAACACACTGAGCAAAGGGTCTGACCCCTACAGCTTCTGAAATACAGGGGTGGGAAGGGGAGGCACTGGTGGGGCAGGAGCAAACAGACCCAGCACAGAGCAGACTGGCACAAGCTGCCCAGCAGGCCTCCAGCAGGCAACAAGAATGCTCACACCCTAATGTCAAGAAGCAAGCTGAGAGTTTCATCCACAGGAGCATGGCTGAACAGGTCTGAGTAAGCCTAATCTCCTGGCTCCTGGCACATCACTGTCACCACTAGCCAGGACAGCACTGTCCAGAGGCAGTGTCTTTGTGACCACCCTCTTCTCATCTCTCCAAGGTCAGCAGCAGGTGCAACATCCTGGACATCTGTGCATGACAGTCATCACACCTCCACAGCAACTGCAATCCCACCACCCGTTTACAGCCAGCAGAGCTGTGGCCATCTGCCTGCTGCCCTCGACCTTCCCCTCCTCACTGGGAGCTGACAGACTCTACTCTCACACCTTCAGCCCCTCCTATGCTGCCAGATAAACAAGAGCAGCAGATTATCACTATTGCTGTGAATGCATCAAATAGAGTTCCCTTCCCAGCCTGGGCTGCGAAGCTAGAGTGGACTGCCTACCTGCTCCGAGGTCTCTTCCGTAGCTGGTGGCTGGCCCCCACGTCCTGGCTGAGCTGCTGCTCTGGCTACATTTCTGCTCCAGTTCTGCCTGCCTCTGCCTCTGCTTGGTCTGCAGTTGATAGATCCTCTGCTCTTGAGCATCCAGCTATTGACCCGCCCAGGGAAAGAAAGAAAAAATGGAAAAAAAATCAATTAATACTAAACGGCTTAACAAAACCCTGAACAGCACAGGCCTGATGCTGCTGGGGGTGGGGATTGGCAGAAGGAGACATCCCACACACACATTAGCTGCAAAAATCGGATGTTCTGGGGACAGGAAGCCAATATGGTAGGTGTGATTTGACATGCTTGCCCACAGCAGCCAGACACGTCCAACTGGGGGAAGCAGAGCCTGCCGACAGGGGCACCTGCCTTTGCTCACAGAAGGTGTGCCAGACTCCCTGGGTGAGGGAAGCAAAGAGCAGCTGAGCAAGACCAAAGTTATTCTAACCAGTAACCAAGCACCCAGCTCCTGTTCCAGCTGCGTGTTGAGCTCTTCAGGCATTTTCCCTGTGTCTGCTGTCCTTGGAGCAGAGGGACAGGGCCTTGGGTACCCCATAGCCTGGCCATCTCCCTCCTGTTCTGCCTGAACATGAGTGGTTCTGAGGGTTCAGCATTTTCACTTCTTGGCATCCCAGCTCTAAGGTGTTTACACAGGGCGGAAGCAGGGGAAAATCATAAATGTCAACCAAGGAGTATTAGCATGACAAGACTCGAGTGTTGACCCCAGGGCGGAGCCACTGTCCCCAATACCTTGGCCATCAACACCTCAGGGATGCTGCTCGTTGAGAGGAGCCCCAGCCAGCGGGCACTGTGTGGCTCCTGCCCTGCTAAGGATGGGGAGGCAAGAGAAAATGCTGACTATACAGCTCAGAAGTTGTTCTGCTAGGTGGCTTAAATTCAGCATAAGAACTCCTCTGTGCTGCTGGCTGGGGATTGTGCCATGCCCTGCCATAAGCAAGAGTCCTGTGTGCACTGACATGGTCACTGCAGGAGAGAACAGCATCCTGCTTCTGCTGCTCAGATGTGCCTGGAAGCAACCCTGTGTCCTGGAGAAAGGGGCCTCTAGAGCTTCCTGCAAGCACTGCCTGGCCAGCACCACCTCAGCTCCAGCTGGCAGACCTCCTGCCCTCGGGAGGGCCCTGCTGCATGGGGGACTCTCCCAAGAGCAGTGTTTCCCAGAGCCTTCTCCCTCTGGGCGTGTGTCCATCCGTCCTTCTGGCACCACCGCTGCCCCTGGCCCCCCTGGGCCCACTTGTGCCCCACATTGCTGCCAGGCACAGCTGAGTGCTGCCAGCAACACCACCACCATCCAGCAACACTGGCAGCAACAGAGGGGCCTCATCAATGTTCACTGACTCTTGCTAAACCTAGAGAGGATTTTGATATTAATTAGATGCTAACTGATTAGTAAAACATATTTATTGAAGACTGTCACCCAGCTGTCAAGATTCAATAAATACACTAATAATCAATTTGCATGTAATTAACATGAAATGATGTTAATGTCTACATTAAAGATGTATTTCAGCACACACAGGTGGTGTGCAGCCCGCAGGGCCAGGTCCCAGCTCCTGCTGGTGGGGACTGAGGGGTGCACTGGGCAGCTCACAGAGGGGGCACTGGAAGGTCCTGGGCAGAAGGGGGAGGATCTGTGAGCAGCAGCAGGCTGGACAGATTCCAAAACCATTGGCTCAAAAAGGTTTGACAACGGGGATAATGAGAAAGAGATGAGAGATGGAGGGGAGCTGACGTCTCCTCATCATTCCCCTCCCCACAGCTGCCAGGCAGGTGAGTGGGTTTGGGAGACAGAATGATTCTAGAATTTTCAGGGCAGTGAGGCTCCCTGCCAGCCCTCTGGCACCAGGAGTGCCTGTGACAACAGGGCATGTTCACATGGCTCCATGGAGCAGCATCTGCCTGCGGGTCCGAGGTCACCGAGGGGTGCATCCTGCCCAAAGCAGCAGTGCCTGCTAGAGCTTCCCTCCTTCCCCAGCACCATTCAGACAACCCCATCTTTCTTCTGTCCCAGTGCAGCCCCACGCAGTGATGTGCTTGCAGCAGGAAAGAAGGTGGCATGTTTAGGGTGAGCATCCCCCACCCCTACCCCTTCTCCTCTCATTTAAGTGGAATCAATTGTGCCATTTCTGCTTTGCTTTTCAAAAGCAATTACTTTCATGTCATTTCTACAGACATGCACGGAGAGCGAGAGAGTGAGGGCTTGATTATCCCCCCTCCCATCTCCATCCTATGGCTTCCGCAGTGGTGGTGAAGTATTAAATTAAATGAGGTATCTATGGAGCAGCGATGGTTTCAGGTCAGAGGCGCTGTGGAAAGCTGTATGCTGCACTGCTCCTGTATATGTAAATGGATATATTAAAACCACTGATGTCAACTTGCAGCACTCATCTCTTCTGCTCTCGGGTGATCAAAGCTGATTGCAGAGGCAATTACTGCAAAGGAAAAGAAAATCACGGCCTCCTGCTCATCCCTGAGCTACTGGAGTTTAATTGCTTAGTGTAGCTGAAGCTGCCTCTCCATCTCCCTGGTATGCACACACACACATGTGGGAGCAGTACACGCCTGGAGACAGACAGGAATGGACATTTTTGGGGATGGGCAGTGAGAAGCACCTGAAGCAGGGGAAGACCACAACATGAAAAATAATGATGCTTAAAAATGAATTAGACCACTACAGCAGGCAGGGCTGTATCTTAGCAAGCCACTGGATCGATAGCACAGGGAGAAAAAGAGGGCAGCATAAATACTTGCCTGTGAGACAGCCTCTCCTGTTCTCTGGTCTCTGGTCCAGGATTTACAGTAAGGCTGCTTTAGTCTTTTATAGGATGTGGCTAATCAGACTCACAAATTCTGGTGACACAGGTAAGAATCATGACCCTTATTTTACAGCTGAAATCACTTGAAGAGGAGGTGTCAGTGCTGTCCTGATGAGTTCCAACTCCTCGCCCTGGTCTTACCTTTGTTTCATGTGGGATTCCACAGGTGCACCATGAAGGCAGAGGACACTTTTAGGCAGGGGGCTCTGTAATGCAAACACAACACTCGGCCGAGTTGCCGTCAGCCCTGTGCCACACACCTGCCCGGGCTGCCCAGCTGGACCACAGGGTCACTCAGTGCTGGCCAGGCTTCGGCCATGGGGTCCGACCTGGCCTGCAGCAGGGCTGAGCACCTGCTCTCTGCATGCACACCCGTACCTGGCCTGCAGCAGGGCTGAGCACCTGCTCTCTGCATGCACACCCGTACCTGGCCTGCAGCAGGGCTGAGCACCTGCTCTCTGCATGCACACCCGTACCTGGCCTGCAGCAGGGCTGAGCACCTGCTCTCTGCATGCACACCCGTACCTGGCCTGCAGCAGGGCTGAGCACCTGCTCTCTGCATGCACACCCGTACCTGGCCTGCAGCAGGGCTGAGCACCTGCTCTCTGCATGCACACCCGTACCTGGCCTGCAGCAGGGCTGAGCACCTGCTCTCTGCATGCACACCCGTACCTGGCCTGCAGCAGGGCTGAGCACCTGCTCTCTGCATGCACACCCGTACCTGGCCTGCAGCAGGGCTGAGCACCTGCTCTCTGCATGCACACCCGTACCTGGCCTGCAGCAGGGCTGAGCACCTGCTCTCTGCATGCACACCCGTACCTGGCCTGCAGCAGGGCTGAGCACCTGCTCTCTGCATGCACACCCGTACCTGGCCTGCAGCAGGGCTGAGCACCTGCTCTCTGCATGCACACCCGTACCTGGCCTGCAGCAGGGCTGAGCACCTGCTCTCTGCATGCACACCCGTACCTGGCCTGCAGCAGGGCTGAGCAAAGTGTAAGGCAGCTGATCTGTCACTAAGGTATTTCAAGTGAGCAGAGGTGCAATAAAGAAGATGGGGGGGGGGGGGCAGACAAAAGACCACAGTCACCCCTGCGGCACCCAGAGGTGTTGGCACCACACTGGTACTGGGCAGGAGAGACCCCAAGGATGTCTGCTGTAATCCAATTCTCTCTGCTGGCTGCTACTCTCCTGTGAAACCATCCTCACACGCTGACACCTGGGCAATGGGACACACCCAGAGAAATCCAGGTGCTGCAGGGCATTGCCAGAACAGCTACCAGCAGAAATTCCCTCAAAGGCAGAGGAACAGAAACACCTAATGGTGAGAACAGCTCTGCCCTCCCACAGCTGCATTTGGGAACGATGAGTCTGGCCTCCAAACAAAGTATTTACAAAATTGTAAGTGCTAAGTTACTTGTTCTTCTGAATTTTTGACCCTTGAGGGTTTTGCTTTTGTGCTTTTCTCCTGAAGGACTGGAAAGTGAAGGATAGGGGTTTTTTTAAATTGCAACCAAAGCCCAGAACTCTGTTCTTCCTGCTTCGCTGTACAACAGGAGCTTCAAAAAACCCACAGAAAATCAGAAAACACAGAAATAAGCCTTGTGATCTGCTCTGGCCGTGGGAATGCCAGAAGCCCTCGGCAGTGCTGCCTGGACCCTGCCCACGGGTGGGCTCTACCACGTGCCCTCCTCCCTGCCCTGTGAATCCAGATTTTCAACCCAAGGATGCAATTCGTTTTTTATGAGCTGCCTGTCTCTTTTTGTTTAGCTGAGAGTGCTTGGAGCCCTTCCCCCACCTCCTTTTCCGCTGCTGCTGCTGGTTTTATTCAATTCAACACTTGAGGGAACTGCAGATGAAATGTCTCTGAATCTAAATTGCCAGCGATAGATCTAACAGCCTTTTTCCCTCTCCCCTCCCCGAAGCGCCCTCGGACAGAATGCTCCGGCACATTGGCTCTGCTCCTGGGCTGCAGAACGGCAGCAGCAGGAAGGGACGGTGGCAGTGGCAGCGGGGACAGCCCCGTCCTGCCCCGAGTGCCGCCAGGGCAGCGAGGGGCGCTGGGCGAGCACCCTGCCCAGGGCTCGCCGTGCCTGCCCGGGCACTGCCAGCCTTACCACGGAGCTTGTCATGCCAGGCGTAGGAAAGGCAAGGAAAGGGTAGGAAAGGCTGAACTTCTTGTTTCCATAAGGAAAACTCTTGACCTTAGAGCCTAAAAAAAATGGTCAAAAGGAAAAATAAGGCAAAGAGAAAGGAGGAGTCGAAGCTGGGAGACACAGAGGAGTTAAGAGCATGAAGGAGTTTGTACACAGGGAAAAGGCTCTTGAACAGTCCTGCAGAGCAGCTCCCTCCACAGAGCTGGGACTCATGGCATTATCTTCATGCTGAGGAAATTAAATGCTTTTTGCCCTTTGGCTGCAGAGAAAAATAGTAAAATATCATCAGAATATCACTGAAACAATAAATATTTTTTTTCTGAGTGTAGAGACAGAAAGTGAAGCGTTAAGTGCATGAGGAATAAAATACTTCACTGGACTCTAAAGCCTGGTAACACTGAAACTTAAAGACAATAGCTTAAAAATATCAACTTTGCAATATCAATATTATTTTAAGGAAAAGACCAGTTGGTGTGTTTATTCCACAGCTGCAAATGGTGCCCATTTCCACTCAGATCATAGAAACAACAACTGACCTCTGTCCTGCTCCCATAGTCCTGCAGTCCCATTCACTCCTCATACACAGATGGTCAGTACGGAAAATTCCCTCCCAATGGAAACACATGTTGAGAACAAGACAAATAAATGGGGTATAAAAATAAACATACCAAGAGGCATCATGCTGGCTGCCTTATAGATTTTTGTATTTAATTAAAAGAAAATCTGCCTTTGGGTATCTGTTAGGAGAACAGAATCCTGCTGTAGAATCCGTGGCCTGCCCAGGCTCCGGAACAGTGCAGGTTTCCACGGAAATCTGGCTCATTATTTGCAATGAGACCTTCCTCTTCACAGGAGGTTTTCTGCCTTGCATTCAGGCATTTTTACACCTGTCATGAGGAATAATCAGACAGCCCGACTTAGTATGAAGTGCTGGAAAGGGAACTGCTGGGAAACTGTGTGTGTGAAAAGGAGCAGAAAAGGGATCGTGTGGCAATGTCAGAACACCACCAAGACACAGTCCCTCTGGCAGAGCTCTGGATTGCCTATTCAATGGAAAAGTCGGGGTTTTCTGATGAAACAAGAAATCTGCAAGTAGGCAGCTCAGAAAATAGAAATCTTCCCTGCCCAACATTCTGGCATCCTGAGTCGCGGGGAGAGGAGTGCAGACACAGCCCTCCCAGCACTCAGCTCCCGCACTGCAGCACCCCCGGCTCGGGCTGCACGGTCAAGGGATGGCACACAGGGCACTGGGCACACACTGACGTGACAGGCACACGTTCTGCTTTTCAGGAGCAATGGGTCTGTGCAGCTCCTGTGAGCATCACATGGATACTGGATGCTGAGGAAGGGGAAGCAGAAGCTGCAAAATGACTACACTCATCATTGAGAGGCTCATGCACTCTCGTGTGAGTGAGGGGAAGCCCAGAAAAAGAAGATGAATGCCGAGCTGAATACACGGAGGAGCAAAGACAAAAAAAGGAGTAAGCAAAAACCTTAAAAATTTAGCAGCTTATTCTCAGGTCCTGGTAGCTACAGTGATGTTACTGCCAAGCTGCAAACCAGAACGGTTTCTGCTGGAAGATCACTGACACAGAAACCAACCCAGCTGCTCAGTGACTGGGTGAAGAACAGCACCAACAAGGGCCTCCACACACCAGTTGTTTTTTGTCTCTGCACCAGTGCCATGAGACAGTCCTGTTGCTCACAACTGTGCCTCCACTGCAGCAGCTGTGAGCACCCACCTGCTCCACTGACCAACTGTGGCTGCAGGCAAGCACAGAAATACTGAATAACAACCAAGAATCTCACTAGAAAAACCTTCAAGGAAATTCTTGAGATTTCTTGAAAACACAAATTCCCCAAAGAAAAACCTGAGACTCAAATATGAGGATTTCATACACATGGCTATATCATCCTGCTGTTCACTTTAAAGTCAGTCTATATATGTTCACTGGAGACCAAGAACACACTAAAAAAAAAAAGACAGGTGAAGGCTGTGGCTTTTGAAGCTGGTGCCAATGCATCTGTGGTTGCTTTAGGGACAGCTGAGGCACATCTGTCAATACTGAGGGGCCCATCGTCTCTGGATGACGAAATACACATACTTTTAAACACTTGAAGAGAAACCTGTTCTGTGAATATGTTGCAACCATGATGCAGAACCCCACTTCACCCACTTTCATGGCTGAAGCTTTAGCAAGGAAACAAACCTCAGCTGCAGCCTCCTTTTCAGGCTGTGTGAGCTGTCTACCCCAAATCACGCAGCACACCCCAGACACCCCTGATTCTGCAGCTCAGCATGACCCCTCATGAAAATGGCTCTTCTGAGGGGACAGGGATTTTCAGCACATGCTGTCATTCACTGAACACCCCTCTGACTCCTGCACTGGAGGGAGATCAGTTGTCTGGAGCAAGGGCTGCTGCAGAGAGAATGCAGCTCAAGCCAAAGGAAGCAGACAGGCCCTGTAGACAGTAGGAGCACAGGCAAAGGGCTTCAGGGTAGTGCAATGCAGCAGCGGGGAGACACCGATCTTCCTGGGGCTCAAAGCCGCTGTGCCAAGCGGCAGGGCCCAGCTGAGTCCTGGCAGGGAAGAGCAGCACAGTGACCGTGGCGGTGAGCCCGCTGTCCCGGCATGGGCACGTCCGGCCGCAGGAGCCCAGTGCCAGGTCCTGCTGAGTGGCAGCTCCGTGGGCAGACTGGCAGCTCCGTGGGCTGAGTGGCAGCTCCGTGGGCTGAGTGGCAGCTCCGTGGGCAGACTGGCAGCTCCGTGGGCTGAGTGGCAGCTCCGTGGGCAGACTGAGTGGCAGCTCCGTGGGCTGAGTGGCAGCTCCGTGGGCAGACTGGCAGTGGAGCCCCTGCCCTCTGAAGAGCTCCTGATGGCAGTGAGGGCCTCTCAGAACCTCATCAGCCATTGCTGACAGGTTTCGAGGTGAGATGAGAGAATATCACACAGTTAAAAGGAAAAGAGAGGAGGAAAACTTTAACCTCACTCTACAGTCATACCAGCTTTGTCAAAATAGGAGCTAAATCCTGCCGCCTCACAACTTCCTGCTCCAGAAAGTGCTCAGGCACAGACATTTTCCATTACAGGCACAAGGGAGAGACTCCAGCATCACATCTGCACGGCAGCACCACCACCCAATGCTGCAGCAGTAATGGAAGATTGTTGTGATGCAAAGCAACAAGGTCACACAATATGTCCAAGAGCGCTCGGAAAGGCAGAGACTCTCCAGATACTGCAGAGGGAAGGTCAGAATTGCTCTTGCTTCATTAGGCTTTGCCTGAGGGGTTTTCTTCTAATATTAACTACAAACAAGGTTAAGATTTCACGCGTGCAATGCAGAAAGGTGAAGGGGAAGATTTACCAAAAGCCATTTGTAAATATGCTAAGGCAATTCATATCTGTTTTTAAAACTCATCAGATATCCTGTGTACTAAGTCACCTTAAACAAGAACATTGAAAAAGATCTGTCAATACAGCAGCATCTTTTTGTGCATAGAAATTTTACATCAATGCTGGCAAAGGGTCTGTGCATAAATTACACATCGCAGAACACACAGTGCAATTTCCCTCCCTCCAGGCACTGACACTGTGTTCCCCTGCAGCCTGCCTGTTCTTCCCAGCTTTATGACCCCAGTGAGATGAGCTCTCGCTGTTTTTTTCCTCGTTACATTCTGATATTTCAAAGCATGGCCTGCTTCTCACTCCCATCTTCCTGCTCCACATTATTAATGAATTGGAAAGCAGACATCATTAGTTTTTGGAGACCATTTCTTTTAAAATTTACAGAACCCTTCATCTGAATCCCCAGAGCCAGTCTGCTGTTCTCATCTTGGAATCTTATTAGCATCATATCTCCTGGATCCTGCCATGCAAACTGCATTGCTATGCACTTTCCAGCACTTGACCCTTTTGCGGACAGAATTAATTTTCTCTTTGAAGCTGGAGCAGCATGCTGTTGTGCTTGTTAAAGGAAGAAAACTCGTGGTGGAACAGACGAAACAAGCAGAGGTTATTCTCAGTTAAATATAGGCCACTATAAGGTTTTATATAGGCAGGCTGAGAGAGATTGGCCAAAAGAAATAATAGATTGATGACGCTTTATTACCAGAAACATCTCCCAAAATAGCAAGCAAAAAACCTGACAGGTAATACTCACCGGGAATTTCTGGGTTTATAGCATCTCCTGTTCAGCTGCATCACCTTTCTCTGCAACACTATGAATCTACTACCTGCTTCTGTATCCAAAATACCCCCAGACTTTTGGTGAATTAGTGGTGAATTTTGGTGGAGTTAATGTGAAAAATACAAAGAACCAGAATTTGCTTGGGGCAATGGAAAGGTGCCTAAGCTCTATCTGAAGTGTATAAATTAAAGCCCTGGAACAAAGAAGTCTTTCTCTGAAAGAGTGTAATATCTAGCAGCCCAAGAACATCAGTGTCATTGCTACTATCCCCTTAAAAGGCATGAAGTAAAGAAGTACAAGAAAATGTGGAGTGTTTCTTGCTCAGTTTGGGGTATTTCTTATTGCACAGGACTCCTGGAACTGAAAACCTTCCCTCTCTCATCTGCATTGCTTTTACAATTTTGCTTCTGCTGTTTGGTTTTAGCAGCAATCTTTACTATGACTGCTGTAGAGGCAATTCCTTAGATGAAGCCTCCATCCTTTCCAAAAGCTCATCAGAAATATGTTAATAAAGAACTGTAGAAGTTTGTTTTTAAGTAATTTATTGCAAAAAATACAAAACCAAAGAGCCCAGAATAGGAGAGCAAGGCTTACACCTTCACTATCAGTAAAGAGACCAGGCTGGACTCAGGAACTGGAACAGGTCCTGGATGGCTCCCACAACTGGTGTTGGGATGGGTCACCAGTTTAAATCAATAGCTGACTGGATTGCTCTTTTCTCATGGCTAGTCAGCAGCCCAAGTGAAAGGAGGAGCGAGGGATCCAGCTTATCCCAATCACAGCAAGGAAGCCACAACCCTGGAGTCCTATTCATGTCATGGAGTCTAAAGGAAAAGGAAAGGCTCCTGCCAGGCAGGACTGGGAGCAATTAATTCCTCTCTGCACACACCTGCCCTGTCCATCAAAGCCAGCCCAGAGGTCAGCCCTGGAGATGGTCTTTGCTATGAAGATTGGTTCTCTCTCATTTAGCTCACAAACAGCCAGATCTTGACAGCACCATCCAGGCATTTCTTCCAACACTCCATGAGGCCATGTCAGAGACATTCTCAGCACCCCAGTCACTTCTCCCTCCCGTTCCTATCTTGCCATGACCTGCAAATTTGGTCTGTCTGGAAAAGAAAAGGTCCCAAGCCCAGGTACCTCGGGCAGTGATAGAACTGCGCCTCATGGTGTGCAGCAGCCCTGAATGTATTTTCCAGGCTACTGTGTTAGTAAAACTGGTTGAGTATCTATCACGTCTCTTACCTTATCCTTTACCATGTCCTCCAAAGAGCAAGAGAACTGGAGAACTGATACATGGTCCTTTCTCCTCGTTTACTCTTCACCTTCTGAAAACATGGCAGATACTGGTGCAGAATTTGTCAGGCAAACGGTGTTACAGCAGCAGCACAAGTGCCAGAGACAGACTGGCAAGAGCTTATGAATAACACGGTGGATGATCTATAGCCAAAGCCATGGGCAAGTGCTAGCCATTAGTCTGGGCTCTGGTAATGCACTCCCCGAGTCCATTACTCACCAATCCATCAGGCAGCCTGCTACAGACAGAGAGATTCCAGCACTTCTAAATCTGTAAAGCGATGGCTGGCAGCCTGCACTACATGCCCTAGGTTACAAGGGCATGGAGGAAGACAATTCATTTTATGTCATAGCCAGTATTTCTTCTTCTTCTTTTCTGTGTGTGCTTAAGAAATGGACCTTCTATTATCTTCAGATTGATAGCCAGGAGAATGCTCTGGTGTCTCTGATCACATTTACTACTGAGAAAGCTTTCAAAGGACGATGAACCTCGCAGTTCTCATTAGCTGGACTAAGTATGGAAACATACATGATTGCAGATGGAATTTCTTAATTTATGAACACTGCCTACAGTAGAATTATTTTAGAAAAACACTACAATTACGAGACACTGTTGGAACACTGGATATGACAGAATCAAGGCTGCCAGCATAATCTGGGCTCTTCTGCATAAGCATGTGCTATGGGCTCTGATGCACATCTCACACTACCCTGGACTTTTTAATTCATACGTGCACAGAAAAGTCATCAGTCAGTGCTTCCTGCCACAGCTCAGTGTGTGGCTCCAGCTTCGTCTTGCATTTAGTGCCCACTTTTCAAAACTCTCACAGAACTTTGCTATTAATCTGCTTGTGGAATTCTTATGACATTCATCACTCAATTCTTCAGGAGTGTTCCCTCATCTCAGCACCCCCGTGAGGAAAAAGTTTTATCATCTGCACTTTACAAATGCCAAATAGAGGCAGAGAGAGACTCTAGCACCAGATTTGTCCTCTAATTTTAGGTGCTTGGTTCGAGGTGTCTAGTTCTGATTTGTGAAGCACTTAACAACTTTACAGCATTTCATATGTTTCAAGCAAAACTGGGAGTGCTCAGCAATTCCGCAATGAAATACCTTCCTGTTCTGGGCGTGGGAGACAAGGAGTTATCTGCAAGGGTCCTGCCTTGTCCACTGCCTCCAGTAACATAACAAACATAACAGCCCTGTGGCTGTATCTGTCACTACAAGCAATTCCCCACCAAGGCAGCTCTGAAGCCACTGCTTGCCATCCACCAACACTTCCAGGGGCCACAACAGCGGGGTGAGGAATCCCACACATGACAACCACCTGTGCCATATCTTATCCATTTCCACTGCAGGAACTGTGCACACAGCAGGTCAGCAAGGAACAGGCACTCACACCTGAGGCTGGGCTGAATCGCACCGGCATGGCAGGTTCTGTAGTTTGAGAATGTAGGTTAAGAAGTGGCAAGCAACCAAAATGAGAATTTTTCATGGAAAATGTCAGTGCTACCTTTATATGACAATATGAATCAATGTTTACATGTAAGTTAAACGTAGGGACCTCACACATTGAAATTTACATAGGAAATTAACTTTGAATGCCTAATTTTAGGCACCCTTTTAACTTTCCCTTGCCACAGCCAAAGTCTGTAATGATGAACACACCAAAACCTCCCTGTTCTCCCTGACCCTGTCTTCTCCATCCATAGCTGCCTCAACATCTGTTTTAACTGAGCTTTGTATTCAGGAGCCTGAGCAGAAATAGGAAATGCTGCTCATGTCCAACACAGGTGGATTCATGTTGCATGAATTTCTGAAATTTCTCATTTCATGCATTTTGAACACCCAGATTTGTAATTCAAAAACACTGACATATTTTGGTTTGTCTTCCTTTTTGGGAGCCAGTCTGGCCATAAAAGGGCCAGCCTGAAGCATGAGGCATGGCCAACACAACCCATAGGAGGTCCCACTCCCTGCCTTGGCCAGAACGAGGCCTGAGAAGCAGGGAAATGGAAGAACAAATGACAAATGGTAAAACCATGCAAGGAAAAGCATATAAGCCTGGCAGAATTGAAATCAAAGGTTTGTCATCCCAAGGAACATCACCATCCCAAAGAAGGAAGAAGAGGCACACAGTGATGAAATGGGAGCAGTAGGAATTCATTTGCCTTGGAGGCATCCCCATGCATGAACTCACACAGGCACAGAGGAAACCTCTCTCCACTAATCCTGCAAGGAACCCTCACCCTCAGGCTAACCCTAAAGCAAGCATTAACCTACTTAGTGCGCCCTGGGGCAGTTTGCAGGGTGAGGAGGCTGCCTATTTGGGAGGAAGGGGAGCAGATCCCAGCATCTGAGTACAATATCCTATGGTCATCTGAGAGTGACAGCAGGAACCTCTTGTCATTTTGGCAGAGCTGGGCTAAGGCAGGGCACCCTCCCCTCCTTGTTTTCAGCCATCTGCTTCCATGATTAGACAAAGTGTAACTTCATTAGAACAGAAACCATTTTAGGAGCCCTTTGCTGGGGCAGCTTTGGAACTTTCAGCTTCATCCTTCTGCCACTAAAGCTCTCTGACTGTGCGGGGAGGGCCCAGGCTGAGTCGCCTGTGCCAGGTCTGTTCTGCTCATCTCATGGGATGGGAGAGGGACAAGGGATGGGATCATCCACGCTGCTCACGAAACCCTCCCAAAACTCAGCTGCTCTCGAAGAGCCAAACACCACCCACCAAAGTGGGGGAGTGCCAAGAGCTCTATTCTCTGGGCCCACACTCATCAGGCTTGGCTGGTTGGGCTGCGTTTGTTCCTTCAGAAGATTTATCCTGCATCACCTGTTTTCCCTGGCTCACCACCAAATCCTGAACACCTGCAGTTGGCCTGACTGTCATCCCGGATCTTCAGGGTCGAACACCAGTGCTTCCATTCAAACACATGATCATAGCAGCAGGAGATACTGCTGCAGGTTTTGGCACAGGTCATCATGGTGCCACCTTTAAGAAACACGGGATGGGTGCTGGAGCAGAAAGTCCCAGTCCTGGGCCTGGGGACAGTGCAGTGACAGTGGCAAAAACAAAGTAAACAGAATCACTGAGCTGGCCAAGTGAGTGGGCACCACTAGGTGCCCACAAAACACAAGAAAGGGTGACAGACAGTCTGGAGGACCAGGAGCCATGGGCACTGTGTGAGCAGGCAAACAGGAGGGCTAGGGGAGCAGAGGGTTCTGGGAGCACCAGCTGGCAGTGAGCACTGAGTCACTACAGTGATGAGCTGTAGCAGTACTGCTGTCCTTTGCTAGAGGGCTTTCACCTGTCCTGTGACAGCTACAGCCAGTGGTGTTCCTGTACTTTATACTTTGGAATGTACACTGAAGAAAGGAACACATGGTTCTAAGGAAGAGAAACCCCAGATCTCTCCAGCTGTGAGCCCAATCCTACAAAGTCTGCTCCTCCAGTTACTGAAGAAGACTCTAAGTGGCTGAATTTCACTGTGCCAAGATACTTGACCACGTCATTGCCAGTCATAGCTATCTCTACAAACACAGATCAGCTCTAGTGACCACTGTGGAGAGAGTACCAGAGCCACAAACAGGCTTGTCTGATGCTCAGGACCCTAACATCAGGATGAATCTTGAGAAGGATCCTGATTTCCATCCAGGGATTCAGCAGCCTGTCCTGTTTTGCTGAAGATGCTGTCCACATAGCACTGCTTTGTTCCCCAAGTCTGAAACACCCAGACAATAGCTGCCTGTAGTATCTTTGATATTTTGAGTCATTCCAGAATTGTGCTGTATTCCTCATCTCACTGAATCTCTGCCTACATTGAACCAAGGACCAGTGGCCTGGATACCATCCTGCCACCCTAATTTTATCTACACCAGGAACACAGGAGTTGCACATTTACAGTCTGAGTCTTTTCATTGTATATATTTTCTCTGTCCTGTAAGCAATCAGCTTGCTTCTTTTTAAAGCCTGCAGTCAGCTTTAATCTACTTAGCTGGGATTAATGAGAGATTCCTTAAAGATTTAAAGACTTTATACACTTTGCTTACAACTGTTGTTATCTATAACCATCAGGCAAAAAGCCCCATGCAGACAAGCTGTTCCTAATGCCAGGCACATCTGTCAGGTATGCCAAGGCAGGTGATGTGATGCTGATGGCTGATGCTTGTTGCTGGCACACTGGTGCCCTCATGGACCTGGTCAGACAGCAGTGCTCAGACTCTGTCTCTACATCACCCTTCTTCTGCAAAACTGAGTAAGGGAAGGACAGAGTTGCCAGCTCAGAACACGGGTCATTGCACTGGCTTCAGCAGCTCCCATTGCCACAAAGTTCAGCGTTGATGAGTGGAAAATTTGGATTATCCATCCAGCCAAGGCTGGCATTGCCTGATGGTGCATGCCTTACCCAGGAGAGGCAGCAAGGAAACTGGAGTTCCTGGGGTTACCTGTAACTGTATCCCACTGCTCAAAAAAGCATTGGTACTGGAACAATGGAAGCAGTGGAGTGACTCTAAGTTGAATGGGATCTCTTCTTGTTGGAAATTACAACAGGTAACACCAGTAGGTACATGGCTAAACTATGCTCTGCTGGGCCTCCAGGCACAGAGAAGCTGCAGCTCACAAGTCCCTGAATCTGTTTCAGACAGATCTCATCGAGGGACGGAGAGCAAGTTCTGCAGGCAAAGGCCCCAGGAAGCCTCAAGGACAGAGCTGCAGGGAATTCTTTCAATGCCACAGGAGAAGACTTTAAGAGAGCAACAGGAGTCTGCCAGACATGCTCTGTTCAGCCAGCAAAAGCCAGCACCTCAACAGAAATCCAGACCATGAATGAGCAGTGGTGTGAGGGATTCCCCATGCACTGTCCCTTGTTACTGCAGAGACCAGACAATCTTGTCGGGCAGATACAGAAGTTGTAGTGCCTGTTCTGGATGACCTTTCCTTCTCCCACCCCCAAAAAGCTGTTGCATCCCTAAACATTCACCAGTTCTTTGTGCAGCATCAAAACCACAAGAGAACATTCATTTTTGTGGTTTCATAGAAATACCAGAAAGCAGCACAGAGTGCGAGGAGGGGGACCAGAACCATCACACTGAACAGCCCAGAGAAGGATGGGGGCTGGGACCAGCTCCCCATGCAGCCCTTGGCACAATGAGCGGGACCAGTACCAGCTCCCCACGCAGCCCAGAGCATTGTGAGGCAGCTCCAGACAGAGCAGTGGCTTTTCCCCAGAGACTGAGTCCCCTCTGACACCTACAAATTGCCCCACAGGCAGAGCTCCTCCTCCCAGCCATGGTCCAGCCTTGGTGCTGGTCAGTCCTGACCATCCCTGTCCCCATCTGCAGAACCAAAACCAGTCCCGGCACAGGATCTGTTGGTGCTACACCGAACACCCCAATAGGTAAGCAGACACTCTCCTTTCCAGCTTGCAGGAGTCTTTGTGACAAGTGAAGCAGGGTGGTTTGCCTTGAGGTTAAAAACAACCCTGACTCCTGACAATGCAGGACCACTGATCACAGAGCCATGGGAAAATCCCCAGGGACACCATCCCACTCCCTCTCACTGCCCTCAGCCCTTCCTGCTCTTCACAAAGCTCTTCTCCAGAGGGACACACCAGTTGTTCCCTAGTGGTCCTGGTCCTTCACCGTCTCCAGGTCAGACTCGGCTACTTTTCTGTGCTGGCAGGGACCAGCACGGGGACAGTCATCCCTTGGTGATGGGGCAGACACCAACCCTGAGCAGCAACAAGCTAAAGATGCTTCAGAGTCTGACTGTGCTGCTGCCTCTCCCTGGCGTGTCACACAGACTACATGCCAGTTTGCCTTGTACCTGATGTGGAGGGTGTCTTCATGTTCCCACACCAGAAATCCTCAGTCACAGGTAAAAGCAGAGTCTATGAACTCATTGCTTTGTTCTGGGGATGCTCAGTGTGACTCTCACTGTCACAGCCTGGACCTGCATCCACTAAACAAACCACACACATAGCCACAGTATTTTGAAACTGGTGGAAAGTGTGAGATTCTTCACTTTGGAGGTATCTAACACCAAAAGTGTTAGAACCAGGAAGAAAAAGTGTTGGAACCAGGGAGATAAACACATCGGGGTTTTACAATTGAAATGAAGACTCTCAAGAACAGCAAATACACTTTCTTGCCCAAAAGCCCTTTTGGGACTTCCCAGAGCTGAGGAAGACTGACGCTGAGCTGCCCCAACCCCTGGGCTCTCCCATCCCGCTGCTCCTCGTCAGATGCTGCCCACAGTGGCAGGCTGTGACCCACACAGCTTTCCACGGGCCTGTGCATTATTATTTACCGTGTCCCTGTACGGACATCTCAGCAGAGTGGCTTGCCAAGGTGCAAGAGCCTAACTTGGTGCTCCCCAGATTGCCAGACATGCAGAGAAGAGGAAGAAAAAAAAAGAAAATGTCTTGATACCTGTCCTGAATGTCCGGATATTCCAGAGACCAGTGCTGACACCGAGTGCTGCGGCGCTGGACAGGACACCCAGGGTCACTCCGCCGGCAGTGCCAGCCCTGCGCTGACCTTGCAGCTCTCCCCAAGCTCACGGGGCTCAGATCCGAGCAGGGACTGCACCTGGCGCCGAGCAAACCGGCAGGAATCCCCCAGCGCGGGCCGTGAGAGGCTGGAGGCGCCTCCCCGGTGCACACCCTGCTCTGAACAGTGCAGGGCTGTGCGGCTGCTGAGAGCCCCGAGGGACCCACGCGAGCCCTGGCTGAGCTACCCGCAGGACTGCCTGGCCATCCAGCACCGTGCCCTGGCCCCTGCCCTGCACCCTCAGAGAAGTTCAAGGGGAGCAGGTGGGGATTTGGCAGACGGAGAAATGGAAAATAAAGCAAGAGGACAGGGTGGGAAGGGGGACCCAGTTCCCATTCCCAACCGTTTGCACTCCTGGAGTCAAGCAGACTTAAGCAAGCGCAGACCCTCCTGGTAGGGCAGTCGGCAGCTGCCTCCCCGCGCTGCAGTTT
>VZRZ01001617.1:45454-65454 GCA_013398175.1 Climacteris rufus | reverse complement strand
CACAGGCCACTGGGACACCGGGTCTCGGGCCAGAGCAGCTCTGGCCACTGTGCCATTACGGAGCCTGTTGGGGACAGGGAGTCCAGGGCTGGTCAGATCCACCCTCACCCATTTTCCTCAGAGTAGTGAGTGGTACCTGGATATAACAAGTACAAAAACGCTAGTGGAGAACAGGACCCCTCGGTTGCTCTGTGCAGCTGCTTTCCTGGGCTGGGTCCTGCACCCACATCCATCAGCAAGGAGTGAACAAAGAGAGGCACGGTGGGCCAGCAGTCAACAGCAAGATCCTCACCTGAGCTGTGTGATATCAGCTCGGGGGTCTCTGCCTCATATGTTTGCCCTGTGCTGATCCTGGACAGTCTCCACAGTCTCCACACATCCTTGCTGTTGAGCAGGACTCAGGCTGCAGAAAGGCATGGTCCCAGGGAGGGAGCATCGTTCTCCTCTGCACCCAGAAAGGGAGAGGCAGGTGGAGAGGAAGGTCAGTTGCAGATGGGACCCACTGTGAGAAAAGCCTCCTCTTCTCCCATGCTCTGGGCATGCACAGACCATACCTGCAGCTCCGGAAAGGTTCCTGAGCAGTCCCTTGATACTCAGAGCAGGGTGGTCCCACCGTCTCTGAAGGTATGCTGCTCATCACAGGCACGGCAGTGGTATGAGAGCCTGCCCAAGGAGGCTGTGACCCCTAGACACACAGTAACCAGGGGCCCTTAGGCAGGCCTGCCTCAAAGGAACACTGATACCTCAAACAGGAGAGTTACACTCTAGTCTGTGTCTAAGGACCCTGTAGACAAGAGGGCAGCTGCTGCCCCACGCTGTTCAGACTCCTGACCATGGGCCCATCCAGCTGTCACCTGCCTCCCCTCCCTTCCCACATCTCAACAGATGCGTCCCTTCTGCACTCCCTCTTCTGCAAGGGCACCCAGGAGACTGAGAAAAGGCAACAGGCTGCCAGGTTTGATCAAAACCAGGACACAAGGACCGCCCCTGGGCAGCAATTCCAAACCTGGCCTTGCCACTACCAACTGCTGCAAAAATCCAGGACATCAGGCATAAACCAACAGGCAACCTGACTCAGCAGTTGGGCGTGAATATCCTGCCCATGCCCACACAGCCTGCCCATGCCACAGGGGCATGGCTAAAGCATGGTGCCACCCTGGTGACAAGGAACCTGCAGTCAAATCAGCCCGGACCCAAGTGAGCAGCCCAAAACTGTCTGTAAGTAACAGAGCAGCCACGATCAGATGGAATGATCTGAGCAGATCATAGAATCATGGAGTGGTGTGGGTTGAAAGGGACCTTAACTAAAATCTAGTTCCAACCTCTAGCCCATCAATCCCCCAGCCAGTGGCTTCCTCACCCCAGCACTGTGACACTGCTGGTCTGGACCCTGCAGAATACCAACCCCAAAGGTGCCACCTGGCTCTGCCTCATCTTTCTGGTCACCAGCCTCAAAGCAGCTCAGTGCCAAGGTGCCTGTCCAGACCAAATGAAGCCTGGGAATATGGAACAACTGAAACCAATACAAAGCGATTTCACAGAAAGGCCATGACCCCGCCGTGCCCTTGTCATCATTCCAGGTGCTGAATCCTTCCCCCACCTGGTTTTGCCCTGGCAGCAGAGCACGGTGCCCAGTCCTAAATGGTGCCTTGGCTTGCCATGAGCCTTAGGGAAGGGACTGAAACCTGCCCTAAGGTGGTGGGCAAGGCAAGGACTCACAGACAGCCTGGGAGGCTGTCAGACACGGCAGTGCAGTTACCATCCCTTCCTGTGTCCATTCTGACAGACAGCCCTCCCTGCCAGCTGCGCAGGGCTGTCCACTCTGTCTGTGGTGCCCAGTGCAGCCCTGACCACGGCTGACTGCCAGCCTCACAGGATTTTGTGACCTGGACGTGAAGCAGGCTGCAGGGCAGATCGGTGGCTCTAGCCCTGGCCTCGCTTGACTGACATTTCTCCTGCAGTCCTCAAGGTTCCTGCTCCCATTGCATGTTGGAGAAGATCTGACAATCCAGGAGGAGTCAAAGACTGGGGGCTGCCAGAGGAGTCCAGCAGCCTGCTGCCTGCTCCTGAGGCAGAGAACCCCCCCACAGAAGATGGAGCCAAACTCAGGACCAAACCCAGAGTCACTCTTTCCACAAGTGCTACTGAAGAGGAGCAGGAAGGAGACTGTGCTGGGAAAACGAACATGGAGCATACAGTGGGTGAGGCAGAGGAGGTGGGCACGCAGCACACAGTGAGAGTCAGGATGCTCACCCCACGACACCCCCACGGAGCGTCTGACACCCTGCTCTGCACAGTGCCCAACATGCTCAAACGGCTCCTGCTGCTTCCTGACACGCACACATGGGAAATATTGCCAGAAATATCACCCCCAGGGTCCCAGCCACTCAGACTGAAGCCTGTGACCGTTTGGGAGTGAGTCTCCCCATAGAGACTTTAAGAAAGGGCAGCTGCCAGAGCACTGCAGGAGCCATTGTGCTGCTTCTCAATTCACCAAATACCCTGAAGAAATTGCTAGTTAGGAAAAAGAAATTCAAGTATTTATAGAATATATTGCTATTCAAAACACCAAAAGAATTGTTTTGCAAATAGTAGCACTGCTGAAGAGGGGAGAGAAGTACATCAGTCATTTGATATTACATATAAGCAGTTTATTAAAGAATTAAATATTTATAGACTATAAAGCAAGCAGGGCGATGAGTTGCAAACAGCTTGCTGAGAAGTATGTTATAAACAATGAGTCTGTCAGGGACTAATAAAGTATGGAGAACGCAAATGTTTTATAAAATCACCAGGCCAGTGACGAATCTTCACAGCTGAGATGCTGCAGAACCCTTGAAGGTTCTTTCTGCACCATGATCCCAGAGCCAGCACAGGAGGGATGGAGTCAGAGGGGGCTGTATGACTGCAGACATGCCAAGCACTAGTGGGAATGCACATGATTCAATGCTTGGAGAAATTTGATTTTTCACGTTATTCTAAACACAGATCTATTAATAGGAAGTTCAGGAATCTTCAGAGCTCAAGGCACATCCCTCTTTTTTATTGCAGCTAATCTTCCATTTCCAACAAAATTAGAGTTTGTGATTCAGATTAAGTTCCCCTCCCTGCAAAGCCCTTCCCTCCTCTCTCCTAAAGAGACAGCACAGCCAGCCCAGGCAACAGCATCCCTGTCCCCAGCAGTCCTCTGGAGCACCTGGACTCATGTCTCGGGAGCAGCAGCTCTTTCTGTCACAGACACAGCACATTTGCAAGGATCAACTAAGATTTTCAGAGACTGTACAAGAGGAACAAATAGGTGGTGGCAGATCCCGAGGACAGGAATACCTTTTTGTTGGCAACACTGGGGGAAATGGCAACTGACAGTTAAAATGGGCCTTTTTCCCTGCACAAAATGGACAGGTTTCGTTTTCCAACAGGTATCTGTCACAGCAGTCGTGAGGACATTGCTGTTCTGTTACTAGGAGAGATGAAAGACTCTCCAGACTACTTTATATTTTTGTGAAGTCATCCCCAGGCCCAGAAGTGATTTTTAACATAGGGTGAACTAATGCCTTTGGTCATGTCCAAGCAGATTCTTATAGCTGTCCCCACAATTTCAAGCATGGTGGTGTGGATGAAACTCCCAAGGGGTCGGGGCATTTGTGACCCTTTGGAATTCACTCTGTTTGGAAGCTGTCAGGACTCAGAGCCACCGGAAAGTGCCACGGGTGCCATTCCCCGGCCGGCACTGCAGCGAGCGCCGCTCTCCCGAGGCAGCAGCTGCAGCGGGCTCAGGGGAGGCTCTGCCCCCGGGTGGGGAAGGAGCACGGCTGTTGCCTCCTTCTTGACTCAGATAAGGCTTTATCAGGTGCCATCGTTAATTAACACAGTAATAAGCAGGACAAGAACTGTCTGGGATTGGTGAAGACAGATTCCTTTTAGTAGGCAGAAAGAAGCCTCCATTTGCCAGGTGCTCTTTCTGCACTCAGACAAGGTGGGAGATTTTCATTCTCTGAGATGTAATTAAGACAGCTATTTCTTTGCTGTCCAAATGCAATAATTATTCAAGCTTATTTGCCAGGGAGGGTCTATCAGACTAAATTTTGGGTTGAACAGTGATTTTTGTTGTCCTCTGTGGAAATTATTGTAGCAGGGTTCAGGTCTCGCCAGGCTCGAAGGCTACAGAAGGTGTATCAAAAAGCACAGCCCTATCAAAGGCACAAACCCCATTAGTTCCAGATGAATTGCTTGAGTGGTTTCTCTCTCTTGAGCCCAGAGCCTGTTAGCTTCAGAGGTTTCTACACGAAAGTGTGGCACCTTCCAGAGAGCATCATAACCAAATTCTGCTGTTTCTGTGCTGCTAGAGCTGCTGCTGTCAGCACAGGCTCCACCAGTAACTGAGCACTGCAAGGATCTGGATCCTTAAGCATGATCCCCAACCAGAAACATATCCACTGAGCATCACTGTTCCTTTTTCCATATTCTCCCTTCCTCCAGCCCAGCTCTCACCTCTCCCCACATCAGCACATCACGACATTTTGCACCCTCAAATAGGTTTCTGTACCCCAGTGATTTTACCAAATATTATTCTATTGCTCTCATTCCCTGCAATCCTAAAATCATGGAACACAGTGCCACATACTGGGGGTTACTGGTGGCCAGGGTTGTGCCTCCATTGCACTGACAGCTCTCTGCAGGACACAAAGCCCACCTCTTGGCCTGGCTTCATCGCTGCTGTTGCAGATTTTGGTGCTATGCTCATCTCTTTCCAGCTCAACCCCTGAGGGCCACCAGGACACATCAGTTCATGGCACAACTCACTGACCCCACATCTGACACACTTTTCAAGTTGATGTTTACCCTATGGTCCTTTGCTCCTTCAGTTTTTTCCTTCATCTCCAGGTACCCTCCAGCACTCACACCTCCTGAGAGCCCTCTCCATGATCAACTCCCTTCCTTCCACCCAGGTGTTTTGGTGGGTTTTTGTGTTGCGAGACCTGAAGTTCTTTCTCCCTTGTCTGCCACAGTGTCAGTTCAACACTGCCATCCGTTTCTAACACTGACACCTGTAGCCAGCCTCATTCCTAGAGCCACTTTGGACACGGCTGTGGCTCTCCTTGCTCCCCAGGTGTGGATGCAGGAACCCCACCCTACTTTCAGACCAGGACAGACACATTACTAACGTGTCATTTGTACTCTCTCCTCCCAGTCCCATCCCACTCGAGGACTTGCTGACAAGTGCCTGAACTGCTGCAAAGTCACCAGTTCCCCAGCTCCATGGCACCCACCTTACCTTCTTTGTGAGGACATGGAGAACAAGGAAGAGACAGAGTGCTTAGAGAGAATGCTACGGGATCAGAATTATCAGCACATTTTATTGGCATATTCCCACCTGCTAGCATTATGACCTGCAGGATGGAAGTAAGGAGCTCCAGCTGAGTATGGATTAAACACCTGTGTGCCCAAGCAAACATCAGACTCCCAGGCCAAATCATAAAGAGGAGGTATTTAAAGGTGTGCTTGCTGTTCTTCGGTCAGCATTTTGCAGATCTCTGTATGGTGCCAGGCATTAGTCAGGCAGGTAATATGCATCAGTCAGGTCAGGAAACCCCAGGAGAAAGGTAATGACAAACACCATGTGGCACAGCTCCCTATGAGCCCAGAGATTTCAATCAACACCAAGGGAACGTGGTGTCCCTCAGGCATCCAGGGGGTCACATCTGAGCTATTGCACACTTCCCAAGTGCATCTTCCCTACCCTCACATACATGCAGAGCCTGTTTGTTGTCCGTGGTGGAGCCAGAACTTTGTGAATGGAGAATGAGCTGTTGAGGCTCAGAAAGCAGCTGCTCCAGGACTGTGGTGATGCAGGGCAGGACCCTCCCAGGGGTTCGGGGGGACAGTTTGCCTCTGAAAGCTGAAACTCTCACACGTTGCTGTGACTGACTCATCTCCAGCAGCACAAAGTGCACATTCCAAAGACCACACAGACCAGCTGGATCACATTCTCAAGAGAACAAATGTTTTGTGTCCTGTATCTTACACACCTAACTCAGCATAGGCACATATCACAGCAGACAACAGATTATCCCAAACACACTGTCCCCACTGAGCGGTTCTGAGCGCACCTCAGACAAAGGATGCTGTGTCACTCTCACAAATTCAGGTTTTAAATACAGCAAATATACACATGTGCATCGTATATTTTGTTATAGATGTTCCCTATGTATATTAAGATGGATTTATTTTACTTTAATGGACTCCTTTAAGGAATATTTGTCATCCCGGCAGCTGGCGAGCAAAGGCCCAGCTGAACAGGCTCCTCCTGCCCCCCGGCCGGGTCCGTGGCCCTGGGGTGCTGCAGGGCCTGGCAGTGCCCGTGGAGCCATCACCCAGTGCCCCTGGAGCCGTCACCTCCCGCAGAGCTGTGGGAGGTGTGGTGGCCAAGAGGATGTGTGGCTGTCACACCACCTGGCAGCTGCAACACCATGAGCCTTGAGCACCAAAAAGAGCTCTGAGCCCACCCCTCCACCCCAGAGCAGTGGGAACTGAGCACCCTGCGTTGTTGTCACACCATGGTTTACTGTGCCTTTAACCTAACATATGGCATAACTTCCAAGGAGGAGGGGGATGTCCTCTCACCTCCCAGGGGATGTTACCCCACATCAGCGCTCACCAGACTGCCTCTGGTTTGGCTCTGATGCCAGCACAGGGGAGGTGCAGGAACAAATTTCAAGGCTGAGAAGGGAGGAACACTAGAACACTCCCTTTTAGCATGGTCAGTTATTCAGGTTTAAACAGCTCCAGAAACTGCATCCCTGATTTCTGAAGAGGGGATCTGCAGCAAACACCAGCAATATTTAAACATTTGCATTTTGAGGACAGAAATGAGAGAACTGTACAAACCCACAACTACTTCCCACACCACCTGGTTATTCCTTGGATGGCATCGCTGCAAAGGCACTTGTGCTCTAGGATGTCAGACAGTCATGTTTCTTTTTTTAATGAGAGAATTAGTAGGAACATTTGGCAGTGGACCTACCGCCTCATGACTGCCTGCAGAGGAATACTTCTGCATCTTGTTAAAAAGATCATGATCAAGTCGACTCCTGATTTATCCCAATCTCTTTTTTCCTATATTGCTATTCTCTCAGAGCTCTCATATCTGCTGAGGACTCTGAAGGCTCTGAGCAGGGACTCAGACAGCCATGCCTGGAGCCAGAGCCTGGGAGTGGAGGGGTGCACGTGTAGAGGGAGCCTTAGCTGACAGAGCCTTGGACCCCCAGCATGATAGAAAAGGGTCTTGCAGGTCCTCCAACAGACAGTAACACAATAAACATCCCTGAACTTGTCTGCTGTAACAAACATAGTGTTATTACAGAAAAGCTTCCAAATTGAAAATGATCAATGTGCTTTTAGGAGCCTGTGGAGATAGATTACCTATACTCACTGAAAGAAGAGAGATGATTTTAGAAGCTACTGTTAGAGTCTGCTCTCTCCTCCTACCTTTTCAACCAAGGAAAAGCGTAAGAAAGAGGGGCAGAGGGAAACCAACAGCTCAAGAATTGCACAACTTCGCTCTCCTGACAGTGTCTTACCAAAATTATGCTACTGTTTGCCATTCCGTTACTTTTCCTTGCCACTGTGGGTTTATGGTTTTCTGTGTCGAGGTTTATTAATGAAATACTAAGCAAAAGAACATGACTGTTCATGTCTCAGCATACAGGGATCTAAATAGTGATAAGACATTGACAGAATTTGCCTCCAATAGCTCAGAGTCATGCCATGGGCCTCACAACCCCCATGCACTTGGGGCAAAACATACAGATCACAGACTTGCAGCACAGTTTGGGCTGGAAGGGACCTTCAAAGGTCACCTAGTCCCAGCCCTGACATAAGGAGGAACAAGGAAGGACCAAAGTTGGCCTTTCCCTGTTATTTTGCAAAAAGGTGTCTCTGAGCCACCAGAAAAGAGGTAATACAGAACCACAAAAGGATTCAGGGTGGAAGGGACCTCCAGAGGTCAGACCCTGCTCAGACTAGGTCTAACCAGACCAGGTTGCTCAAGAGCATGTCAGTGGATGTTCAACTGTTTTCCTGAAGGTGACAACCACAATCAGCATATGAGAGGGCTCACAATATGAAGTTACACTGAACACTTACAGACAGATTTACCAGAGCACTTTCAAAAGAACCCAGGGGGTCCACAGGCTTCAGGTTCTAGTCTGATGATCTAATCCAGCTGCTATTAAAGCCATTAATTCTTAAACACAGAAAACAAACTATTCCTTTCCCCTCGGCAGCAGCTTCTTCATGTTTGAAAGCTGTTGTATCAGCCTCCTCTGCTGTTATCATAAAATTTGTACCTAGGAGCCAAGAGGACAGGACAGACCAGAGCCTGGCACACTGCCTCTGTACTTTTGCTGACTCATCTGTTCAGAAGTATGAACAACCATTCTAGAAGCAATATCACATTAGCACAAAAAGCTTCACAAGGTTGATTGCCAGCCCACATTTACTTTCATAAATAAATGTAGAGAATCAAGTTATTATCTTCTTATTACACACCTCAAAAGACTGGCCCAAAATAGCACTTACCCCTAGTAAAGAGTTCCCATGGATTCAGTGTTCGTTCATGCCATAGGAATAATCCTTTCTGTTTGTAGGAGTGTGCTGGAATAGTTTGAGGGGTGAGATGGATTCCTAAAGTGTCCAGCCCTCTGTGATTTGTAGCCAACGCTCTTGAGCAGAACAGGTCACGTCCTAATCCCCTCTGTTTTGTCTGCCACAAAAAGCAGCAAATGACACATCAAGGGGCTGCAGTGAATTTCTGTGGCAGTTGTGCAGCCACCTCGAGCAGGACATGAGCTGCACACACCTGCAGAGCCCGATAAGAGCAGTGGGTGCTATGGAGAACACCATGTCAAACAGGCCACCAGCCTGCCTGCCTCTGCCAGGAAATTCTGTCCATCTCCACTGATCATTGTTTTAATTCAAAGTGTGTTTTAAAGGATGTGATTTTAACGAGTACGTGGCTCAGACCAGGAATTCTGTATTTCTTTCTCCTGAGTGATGAAGTGGGCACTTGGACTCTCTGCATTGATTGCTTTTTCATACTCTGACAGCAAGCCCTGGAAACCAGGTTCTCTTGGCTGCTCTGTGAGGGTTTCTGTAAGAGCAGCTGAGGCTGGTCAGGCCAAAAGGGAGACCCAAATTTCAGAGTTCCAAACTTTACTCAGCCCACAGCTCTTCAGCCCGGCCAACCAGAGTAATAATAATAATAACAATAACAACAGCAAAAACAATAATAATAATAGTAATGAGAGAAGACATGTGCAGACTTTGATAGCTCAAAGTGGAGCTCTGCTCCTCAGGGTGCTGGCAGGTTCCCCCTTCCCAAGGTGGGCAAAATGTTTGGAAGACAGGAAGTTAAAAGCACATGGATCTACTAATTAGAAAGGCAAAGCCACATAAAGATCTGCCTCAGATCCACTCCTGAGAACACCTGGATTTTGTCTCATTCCCCAAGTGCACCAGAACCATGGCTGGGCAGGAGCCTATTCTTGATTCCCAAGAGCCTGACTCCCAAGAAAGCCCCCAACACAGGCACGCTGTGTTCCTCAAACAGCACAGGGACTGCACTCCTTTCCTATCAAAACTGGGTTGGGTTTTTGACAAGAAACACCTGCAATTAAAGTGACAAAATCTTCTTTTCCAGATGCAAAAGAGATCTTTATTATTTGTTGCTATATGGCAAAGGCTGGGTTTTTTCACTGCAGCCACTTTTGTTTCAGAGGTCATGAA
Organism: Climacteris rufus; assembly: GCA_013398175.1. Taxonomy (NCBI): domain Eukaryota; kingdom Metazoa; phylum Chordata; class Aves; order Passeriformes; family Climacteridae; genus Climacteris; species Climacteris rufus. Next base: position 55,668 of record VZRZ01001617.1, on the reverse strand, counting down.
ACACACCCTCCTCTCCTTAAACACCAGCACTGGGGATTTAATTCCTGTGCATCCCAACGAACCACATCCCACACAGATGTTGATGCCTGCTGCCTGCAGGTCCTCTGACCAGCTCCCAGCCACCCTCACACCGCCCACTACTGTCGTTTCTGTGGAGCCAGAAATATTCTTTAGACTCATCAGCTGCTGTGAAGCCAGAGCTGTAAAGTCAGATCTTTTCCTCCTTTAAATGTGACTGGCTATTTACTCCCTAACAATTCTGCTTCAGAGCTGATTTAGCATTTTTATTGGAATGTGAAAGCTCTTAAAAGAAGAAAAAAATCTAATCAGGCAGAAGAGATAGAAAACTTGCTGAATTTTTTCTCCCCCCTTTGCACCCCTTCAATCCTATCAAAAGCACATCTTCCATTCATTGCTTCCCCATGTCATTATGACAAGCGACCACAAATCAATAGCAGCAGCCGAGGCGGCCCCGGCCCGCGCACACCCGTGATAAAGATTCACTCTCAACCCCGATTTGCTAATAGCACATAATAGCAGCCATTGGCGCCCCGCATTCAATCACACATTTCACTCGGCGTTTATTATGGGATTTTTAAAACTCCTCACCAAATTGGATTTTCTCGACGGTCTCTAATTTCCACATTTATCATTTAACATTAAATTCCTCTGTAGGGAGGGGGTTGGGAAATGGGCAAGGAAGAGAGGAGCCATGCAATTCTGTATTTTCCTCTTTCTTTTTTATGAAAACCCATAAATAATCCCAGGTATTGTTGCCATCAGCCCCGAAGTTTTATATATATAAAATACTGGAATTTGGGATAGAATAGCTTTGGGACTCAGCTTACCTTCATGCAGCCCTGATAAAGAAGAGGAAATTAAAGAGAAAGCCATAAGGAAACAGATTTTAAATAACAAATTCAATAAACAAAATAGCCAACAAACTAAGTGGGTATGAAAAGCACTAGGGAAAATTACTGTGGATTTCCTCATTTGATAGAGATAGTAACAAGGAAAGATAGACCAAAAATTTTTTAAAACCCCAACAAAACATACACAAGCAAAACCTTATTGTCTCTTTTCAGTTCACAGAAAATTAATTTAGCAAATAAAGTGAAAACTTAACAACAGAGGAGCTTTGCTGAGGCAGAAAACAAGAATCCTGCGGTCTGGGTGACCAGAGGGTTGCATTGGAGAAGTGACCAGGGAACACTCCCCGGTCCACCCCCGTATCAGGCACTTGTTCAGAGAACACACGTGGCTGCTCATGATTTCCAGCCATGAGAAGTGAACTCAATCAGCCTCTGTCCAACATCCAGTTAGTACAATCACCTCAATTCACAAATGACTGAGCAGTTTAACCAGGACTCTGCTTAAAAGTGCTGGGAGGTTTCTGTCCTGGCAAGTTTTTATTTTACTAAAGAGCTCTTTGAGATAAAATTCCTCAGTTCAGCTGCTGAGTCAACCACATCACAGACAACACTCCAACAGCTCTGGGCCTTTTGCAGCTGCATCAATGTTTTTCTGAATCCAGCAGAATGCAGGGGCAGCAACTCTTTTACTCTAAAATTATCTTCTCTTAAACTTACAGCAAAAGTCACAACATTCCAGAGCCTCTCATTGGAACTGTTACCTGCTCCCCCACGCATGGGCAGCAGTAGCAAAGGCTGGCAGGTTTAAATGCTCCTGAGAACCAGTCACCTCTCACAAAGCCAAAGAACATCCCAGCATGGTTTTTCTGTCCTTGGAAGGGCTGTTAACTTTCAGGGAATATAAGAGTTACAGTTATTGAACCTGAGCCATCCTCAATGAGTCACAGACTGAGTCCCTGGTACCTTCACAGAAGAAATGTGTGTCCCTCTGTCTACAGCCAGAACAGGAACTTGGCCAATGCAAAACTGAACTTCCTCACCATTTCCTCACTAGAGACATCTGTCCAAAATTAGAACATCAGTCAGAGTTAATCTAGGAACATAGCAGAGGGAAGAAATGTCATACTTTAGGGTAAGAGCCTTTTTACTTCCTTCATCCCACATAGTAAAGGACAAAGACTCTGCAGATAAACATCTCGCTGCACAGCAAGTTTAAGGTTGTGCTGGGGTCCCGTTTCCTTTTCTTCCCTAGTTTTTCTCTGGCATTGCCAATTCAGTTTGAAGCTTCCTGCTACCATTTCCTAATTCTTAGTTTCATTCCTGTGTTCAGGCACATGAGCAGTCCCAAGGTGCTGGTCTCTGTATGAATACACCTTCCAATGCCTCCCGCTGTTTCTTACTGCTCCAGAATCCTAAACGTCCTGTAGTTTATTGATCCACCTAACCACAAGTTGCCACCAATCTTTGCATTCTTCCTGACTCATGCATCAGAGCGGAAAGTGCGTGACACATCCCTTTCCAACTGACCTGAAGAGTTTCCATACCATAGTCACAATTCCCTGACAGCCACTCTTTCTCCTTCAATTGCATGTGATGGAAAAGTGTTCAGTATTACCAGAGAAATTCTGCAGTTCTTGAGCAGACCAAGTGTGGTGGTGATGAGTGTGGTGAGGCCCTGGCACAGGGTGCCCAGAGCAGCTGGGGCTGCCCCATCCCTGGCAGTGCCCAAGGCCAGGCTGGACAGGGCTTGGAGCAACCTGGGACAGTGGAAGGTGTCCGTGCCCATGGCAGAGGGGCTGATCTAGAGCATCTTTAAATATCCCTTCCAACTTAATCCAGTCTGTGATTTGGTGACTTCAGAACATTGTTGCTTCTATCCTGCCTGTGGGTGGTGAATGCCTCACAGGGAACAGTGAGTTATCTGTGGATGCCAGGTTAAGCAGGTATCAGCGAGGTCTGCAGGACACCCTGGAATGAAAATGAGTCAGAAAAGACTTCTTAAGAGCAATGCCACCCGAGCATGGTTTCAACCATGGTCAGGAAATCACATCCTGGGTTATCACTTTTGTGGTAAGAACATGGGCTCTCATTTCTCTGTTATAATTGCCCAGATTTGGATATTCATCTACAGGAGAAAACCAATCTCTGCAAATGAAAACAAACGCATGGATGTGCTCCCTGCCAGCTGAAGAAGGCTGCTGGTGCACCTGACTCAGCCTTGCACAGGTTTCCCCAGTTTGCTGGGAAGGATCTCTGAACACTGTGACCTTTTCTCTGCAGGAATTACTTCCCCCATGAAACTTCCCAAACTGCAGTCTGCACAGCAGGTTGTCTGAAACTCATTTGTGCAAACACTTCACATTTAGAGATGATGATGTACAATAGTATTTCATGTGTGCTTTGTGGTAATAAAACAGATCAAGCTTTTAAGTGCTCTACCTGTGTAAAAAATTACAATAATGAAAAAAAGACCAAAGGTTATGGCATTAATTAAATCCTTCAAAGCCCACATAGGCTGTTTCCCTGGGACACCAAACCAGCAGCTCAGTACCAGCAGTTTTTGTTTGGAGTTCAGGTCTTAAAATTACAGGAAATGTGCAAATGTTGTATAAACACATGGATTGTTTTTTTGGTTTACAAAAGAAAATAAATAAATAACCCCACAACTAAAAGTATTAGAATTTGAATGGTCTAAAATCTAAAAGGCTAATGCCCAAAAGAGCGTTGGGTCAGCAAAATTGTAGGGTGACAAAAACTCCACAAAGTTTGTTTATTTTTACCCCAGCAAATAATAGCTTTAGCTAAAACAAATCAAACAGGACTTGCCCAACTGGCTTCTTGACTTGCAGATTGTTCTCCCAGCTTTGTGTCAGTGGGATGAGGCCTGGACCCATCTCTGCCAGGACCAAAGAGATGTTCCTCTTTGGAACAAAGAGACAAGATGAGAGAAAATATCACTTGTAAAATGTTTCCATTTTCCAACCTCACTGAGAACACACTGAAAAGTTTCTCCTTGTATCTTATCAAGAGAGAAATTCTGACCCAAGCCTAGCAAGAGCCAAGTGTACCCTTCTCACCAGTACTGATGGGATCCAGCCCAGGTGTGTTTGGCTCATACAGGGAGGCTGGGAGGCCTCACCAGCACACAGCACAGAGCTGCTTCTCACGTGGGGAGCCTAGCACTGTGACACTTGGTGAATGCTGATCTCTTTCCATGAGTGATCTCCAGGACTGAGTTGAGCCTGTGAGCACTCAGCCATGCAGAGGCTAAAGGGATACTGGGATCCTGCATCCTCTGCTGTGGGACCAGGATGGGGTGGCACTCATGCTGACACACCTAGGCTCCAACCACGACATGATTTACACACAGGGCATTCTCAGCATCACGGCCTCAGCATTATAATTTGTTTCTTTCATTCTGTCAGTGCTCTAACTTGTTGACCTTTCAATCATTGTTGCCCTCTCTATCCTCATCGTGGCTTTCAGGGAGGATGGCAGGTTTATTACAGGGCAGTTGGGAGTGTTCTCAGTACAGTCATTTGTCCAAGGTAGCTCCTGCATCACTGTTCCTGATCAAACAGGATCAGGGAGCCAGGACTCGGGTTAAGTGGGATTCCTACTCCTGGAATGCTGAGGCCAAGCAGAGGCACATTAGCAGAGCTATGAAAAGAAATTGGCGGCAGCGGCAGCAGCTCTGTGCGATGGACGGCGGCGGGGGAAACCTCGGTGCTCAGCAGTTACACTGAAAGGGAAAAAGCTAAAGCAGTGCTTGTGTTTTCTGAGGAAGGTGAGAAGGCAAGCAATGTAAGGAACAGTGGTAAAAAAGGTGAGGGTCTCCCCAGGGGAGAGCTTCAGCGGGGCAGGAGTTTACATTAATCAACTTCCACCTCCCTAAAGTAAAGGAGGATATTTCAGTATTGCCCAGTGCTGAAGTTCTGGCACTTGAAGACAGCAGTTCCATCCTTCAAACCAAAGCTGCAAATGATCTCAAACAGCTTAAGACAGACCTGCTTGAAATTCATCCAGACCCACTTCTGGCCAGTACCCCTGGTTTGGAGGTTTTTGTTTTTAATTGTGTGAAGAGGTACCAGGCACTAAAGCTGACCTGCATTTCCACATGATACATTGCACACAAACAGGTATGAAAAGTCTCTTCCAAAAACTGTCACAGCTAATGTGCCCAACCAAGCCCTGCCCAGCAGGCTGCCACCTCTCTGACACGGAGGGAAGCCCTTCAGGGACCCCAAAGAGCAGCAGGGCCTGCCCAAGTCCTCCTTCAAGGGCCCAGGCAGCCAGGAGTGCCCAGGAGCTGCTCTCACACTGTACTAAGACACACACAGAAATGGGGACCTGCATCTTTAAAGTTCTTCAGCATTAAATCAGTGATGCAGAGTGGCAGTAAAGCTGTTCTGCCCACACGAATCCTGGCCATGCAGACCCAAACCAGCAAAGATGATTAGCAGTGTGGGAGCTGCTTGCATGCTCCTCCAAAACACAATTAAAAGAGTTTTATTCTGAGTAACAATAGAGTTACAGGGTCAGAAGAGTTTCCATTTCAAAAGGCAGCAGGATACTACCAGGAAGAGGAAAGCAAATTGCCCAGATTTTGTGTAAAAAATATGTGGGTATTTAAGCTGCTGGGCTTCAACTTCTCACCAAAATTTTATCCCACCATTCCTAAGGAAAATAAGAAAATCAGTACAAAGACAAACCTTTCTAATATTGTGGTGGCAATAACCCTGCTTCCACCTGCGGCAAGTACCGGTTCTGCCACCTGGCTTCAACTTTGGGCTTCCCCATTGAGTCTTACAAAGAACTGATAAAAATCCTTTTAACTTTCTCAATTTAAAATTTTATTTTTATTAAAACAGAAAAATAGAGATTTCAAAATTGTAGAGGAACCTCCAACAAACAGTCTCTCATCCAGCATTGGCTTTAAGGAGCCAAAAATGCAGTCTCCCAAGCCAAAAATATAGAAATATTGCCCAGTGTCTGGCAGTCAGCAGATCACCTTGTTCCGTGCTTATTTTCTGTGGCCCAGTCTGGTTTCAGTCATCTGCCTTCCTGCAGGCTCCATGGAAGATAGTTTTGGGAGATTTTCTGTCTACATATTTTAACTGAAGCAAGTTGCAGAGTTTCTAGGAAATGAGGTGCTGCACAGATGACAAAAACTGTGAAGATTTCCTTGGCTAGAGCCCAGAGGAGCAGAGCTGCAGAGATTTCATAGAAACCAGTCAATATTAAATAATAAAATAAAAATCCTCAACATCAGATAAAGCGGCATGGAAGGTGACTTCATCTAAATCTGAATGGTGGACAGATCTCACATTGTCAGCCTGATTTGGGATTTCCAGAAGTTACTTGGCTTTCCTCAGATCAGCGTGACTTTGTCTCCAGCTCTCTGAAGACCTGGGAAATGGGAGATCTTTCCTCAAACACTGCCAAAGCAACAGGCTGCTCTGCTCCTTCATTCCTGGCCTTCTTGCTAACACAAAGGGAGAAGCAGAGAAGGGATTTACTCCATAGGTTGCCTAAATACACATATAGAAATGAAACAACCCTTTTAGAAAGAAACCAATTTCCAAATATTTATTATATTATGGGAACCCAAATAAACATTATTTTTATTTAAAAAATGTCTAAAATTCTATGAAGAAGATTTCAAGTTTGTGGGAAAAAACATACAAACTACATTGGAATCTTGCATTCAGGCTTTTGTGTTCATCCCCTCTCCTGACCCCATATGCCATGGAAAAGCTTTAGGAGCACAACTTGAAAGATGCTCATGTGCTTTTATAGTCAATAAAAAGAGTTTCATACATAATTAAGCCTTTTATGCTTTATGAAAAGCCTTTTTTCATAAGGAAAATATAGCCTAGTTAATATTTTAGTAATCAGATCTGTCCATGAAAAAAAAGGGACAATTATTAAAATGGCTGTAGAAAATCCTGCATATCTCCAGATTAGGAACAATAGAACAGCTCAGCGTCAGGCACTGCTGAGTTTTCTAACCAGATTAAACCTTTAGCAGTAGTTACATCACTGCAATTCCTTCATTTAGTAGCAGGAAGGTGAAACCTGGGATATGTTTGCTCAGAAAAAAATAGGTTTTATTTTTCCTTTTTATTACAAACTAAAAGGATTGTCTTTGTTCCTAAACTCTTCAATCTACATACACATTAAAAACTACCAATTCTATGAATTCTCTACACTTCCAAATATAAAGTCATATAGAGTGCATATTACTGCATTCTATATTATACATATTTAATGTACATTATCTATTGCAGAACCTTATATTGAGTTATTTTTATACCACAGCATTATCTGATCCTGTGCTGTCTAGGATTAGCACTGCAAATATTCTAAAAGCCAGTGACAGTACAATGTCCTTACACTTGGTTTATAAACAACTGTTAACAAACTGAACACATCAATGCAGTATTAATTGCTCACCTCACTCTGTGCAGAATCACACACTCTTGTTCCTGCAGCCAGGCTGCTGTTCACTCCTTGGATTTGGATGTCTCAGGTCTAAAGGTTCATCTGTTCTTTAAGAAAACAACAATTCTACCTGGGCCTCAGAACTCGGTTTTTGTCTGCACTGGGATTAGACATTGGTGATAAGGAGGCTCCAGGCACCGTCTCACTATTAATGCTTCCACACGAGCGGGACCATGGCGAACCTGGAGACACGGGGACAGTGTCAGTTCCAGCCGCATGCCCAGGTCTCCAAGCAGTCTTTCCCGTCTCTTGCAGGCAACTGTCCTCACATGTGGCCCAAGGGTTTGGTCACTCTCTGCAGAACCACCTCTCACTCCTGAACCCTGCTTCCAGACGTTTCTGCAATGTGCTTCAGAGCACTTTTTACTGCTCTGTGAAATCCTGGCTCAAGGAACATCTCGCATTCACAGTGACTGGGCAGATGCTAACTCAGAAAAAAACAGTAGTGTTTGCCACAAAGTAATTCTGCAGGGAGAATGCTGCTTGGCTTCCGTATTATTTATATATTAAAAATGTATTATTGTATATATATTGTTATATATTACTTTATGTAACTATTTCACCAAATGCAGAACACATAAATCTATGTCCTAGCCTTTAAAGAACTAGCCTGCTAAAGGAAAGTTCATGTCAGTAACATCTATGAGCCTGTATTCGCACAGCTGAGGCTGTGACATTCTCAGCTGAGGCTGCAAACCCCCATCTCTGTGTCCTTTTCCTGAGCCTGTCAGCCCACCAAACCCACACATTCTGCTGCTTCCCGCTGCCAGCCGAGACCTGCCACATGCAGTGCCCCAGCACAGCTGAGCGCCAGTGACAGTCTTTGTTCCTGATCTCTTGGAATTCCTCAGCCAAACTGAGATGACACCTGGTTTTTGTACTTCATCTCACAGAGCCTTCCTCCACCTCCCATTCTGCACCCTGCAACAATGCTTTTCCCACACCTCCCTCCTCAGCCTGGCCCTTGGGAAAGAACAAAAGGCAAAATGTTTACAAGGGACAGACTGCTCACGAACTGCACCCTGCCAAGAGTTTGGTAGCAGCGTTTCTGCTCCCAGTCTAACTAACGTCCAAGATCTCCAGAAGTTTCCATTTTTAATCATCCCAAATCAGCTTGTTTTTCAGGCCAGTCAGCTGAGACCCCCACACCCAGAGGATGTCAGTAGGGCAACGTGTTTTCACCCAGAAAGCAGAGCCCATGATAAATAACAGAGCTCTGTGAGGATGAGTGTCCTCTGCAGCTCACAGCCCAGAGGCTTCATTATTGCATCGCCCATAATTCAATTCACCCTTCTTAAAAGGTCTCTTGCTGCACCCAACCCCCACCCTTGAAAACATGTCCCACTAATAATTCCCGATTAATGCCGTCAATTACCAACTCTCCCCCAGCCCCTCTCCATCCCCATTGGGTTGGAATGGAAGGGAAGCAGCATCTTAGTGGGGAGGAATAGAAGTAGGGGTAAAATAGCAATAAAAAGTAATTACATAAAAATGCTAAACATATTACATCTGTTAGTTTGCTGAGCCCAGTGGGCTTGACAATTCCAGGTTTTTGCCTTTGTCCGCGCTCAGACAGACAAGAATAAGAGAAACAGGGAAAGGATCTTTCAATAAGATTATTAAATCAGTGCATGAAAAATAAGTCGTCATTACATTGCAAAAGGGAGAGAGAAACTCGCTGAAATTTCTTTCTGCGGCTTTGCCTTTGTGATCTGCAAGGTGCTGTGCTCCTGCTTACACTCTGTTGCCCTGGCAACGTACTCCTGTAAAATAAAGATTATTAAAGCGCATATGATTATTTGGCCGCACAGTGAATGAGGCAGCCGCTTCTGAAATTCCTTATCAGAGAAATTCAATTTTAGGCCAAATTGTGTTTTCACTGCCTCTCAGCTTCTCCCTCCCCCCCTGCAATACCAATAAAACCATCATCTCCCCAGCTGTACATGATATTTTGTCACTAACTCTTTCATGCCTTTCCTTTCCCATTCCAGGTTTTATTTTTACTCTGTCAAAGCAGAATGCTCTCCCCAATTTGTAGGCTTTTCTTCCTTACAGTTTTTTTCTGGCAGCTTCAGTTTTTTTCTCCCCTGCAGCAGCCAGCAGCCTCCTTGCCCACTGTGGCAGCCCGCAGGGACTTTCCCCTCCAGTCCACAGCGGGGGCCAGGGCCACATCCCAGGTGGGAGCCCTGGAAGGTGAGGGGTGGGTACAGGGCGATCATCTGAAATGTCACAACACACAGTTGCCCTTCGCACCTTGGGCAGCCTCATCTGCTGTAGGCCCTCGGTGGCCTCTGCTCGCAGGTCATCCCTGGGAAGCTGCTGCCCAGCCCAGCCCAGCCCATAGAGATCCCGACCGTGGGTCTGAGCTGCCGGTTCTATCGGGCACAGCTCCCGCCGCTCCCGCTCCCCGGGTGCCGGCTCCAGCCAGCGGTGACGGCACGCCCGAGGCTCAGCGGTCCCTGCGCCGCCCGATCCCACCTCCACCGCCACCCCCAGAGCGGCGGCACGGGCACCTGTCCCTGCCCCGGTGCCACCACCCGCAGCGCTGCGGCTCTGCCCAGTGCCCGGTGCGGCTGTGCCCGGTGCCCGGTGCGGCTGTGCCCGGTGCCCATCGCGGCTGTGCCCGGTGCGGCTGTGCCCGGTGCCCATCGCGGCTGTGCCCGGTGCGGCTGTGCCCGGTGCCCATCGGGGCTGTGCCCGCCCAGGCGACGCCGTGGCCAGACAGACAGACACTCGCGGGGCGCGGGCAGACACCCAGACAAGACACTCGGACGGACGGGCGGACGGACGGACAGACACCCGAGGGGCGCGGGCAGACACCCGGACAGACGGACAGAC
>VZRZ01001617.1:25669-37391 GCA_013398175.1 Climacteris rufus | reverse complement strand
AAAAAAAAAAAAAAAAAAAAAAAAAAAAAAAAAAAAAAAAAAAAAAAAAAAACAAAAAAAAAAAAAAAAAAAAAAAAGAAAATAAGGAAAAACCAGAAAACTCTACCAGCTGAACAGTCCAAGAAATGGGCTGTAGTATTTCCCACAGTAAAATCTGTGCATGGAGAGCAAAGCTATAATAAAAAACCATCCAAGTTGCAGTCTGCTGTGCCTCAGTGATATCCAGAGGAAATCTGCTTAGTCTGCAACCCAGAGAAGGATTTTCCCACCTTCTAGCTATGAAAATCTGAAACTAATTCTGTGTTCTCTGGCCACTCATAATAAAGCCTCTATAATCAAAACATAATTAACAACACTGCTGCTGCTGCTAATGAATAAGCTAGAAAAGAATCTACCTCACTCTTATCTAATGTTAATTTTCCAAGGAGAAAGGGAGAGAGAAAGGCAAGAATGACAAAGTAATATTTTGAAATCAAAGCAAGCAATTGCAATTCCATTCCATAAGGCCATCGCTTTCTCACTTTCTGAGTAGAATGAGCAGTGATTAGCAAAGGAACCTTACCAGGTTAAAAAAAAAAGGTTCATCCACCTTTCAGACTTTCCTGGTTCTGAACTTGACAAACAGGTATTTTGACAAACAGGTATTTTGACAAACAGGTATTACCAACACCTTCACACTGGCTTGAGCCTTTCCCAGCTGCATCCATGAACAAATCGTCACAGGCAGCCCAACACCTAAAAGCACCTTTGGAAATATTTCCTATTGCTATTTCTATTCAAAGGCTCAGACCCCTTTTTCCTAAATGTAATAATGACTACAGGAAATTATAGATCCTTTCCCCATTTTGTCCATGAATTCTTCCTCAGTTCTGTCTATGAATCCAACCTCTCCTGTCTCACCAAAGACCAAAATTCAAAGGACAAAAAAACCAAAAGCAAAACATATTTCTTTACTCTTTTTCCCCAGACCAGCACAAGCTATTCTTAACATCAGGTCAATAGCAACACAATGAGGAGAAAACTTTTCAATATTAATTTTTTAAGTTAGTCCAATTAAAGATAACACCTTCAATCTCCCTTATGCTGCATTTTCTGAACATTTTAAAGTGTTGGATACAAAATGCTGATCATGAGAGAAGCTGAAAGCTAGCTGCTGAGCTCTGCCAGGAGGAAAAACTTTGTCCCTAGGCAATTGGCCAGCAATCAGACATGTGATCCAGCAAGTTACACCAACCTCTGTCCTATTCCAAGGGCTTCCTTTAATCCAATTGTTTAGATACAGCTTGACATTATTATCCCATATCTCATTACCACAGTGCAGAGAGCAGTCTGTAAGTCCTGAATTGAGAATAAAGAACAGGCTGCAAAATACAGTCAGTTCTAATCCTGGCTACACCAAAAAATCTTTGCTAGCAACAACGCATCTTTTCTCGGAGCGAGGGGCGGACAAAGATGATGGAAAAAACAATGCTGATGTATTCCCAAGAAACCAGCAAAAAGGAAAGTTCAAAGCTCCTCTCCTCCCCCAGCCTTTTAGGTGTAGTTTAGAAACTCCTACACCTTCACAGGAAAGACAGGGCAGGAGCCAAATCCTGGTCAGAGACTCAGCTGTGCTAGGAAACAACTAACATGCCCTCCACCTCCAATGGGCTCTCAATTATGTGTTGTTCCCAGGTTATCAAATTACATTTCTCACTCTGGAAGCACTGTCCAGAGCTATCTTCCATCTTTCCAGTTTGAGAGACCAGCTCGGTACTATCTCTTCATGAATAATTTGAGTTGGAATCAAATTTGGCAGGGCAGCAGCAGATGACACCAAAATCTGAGTGCAATAGCACCTGTGCATACTATTCCTTGGAATTACCCCTTCATACAATTATTTCTCACCATATGACTCTCAGGCCACAGGAAGTGTGGCATAAAAATGTATTTATGATTTTTGCCCCTACAACGAATTTCTTAAATTCTACAAGATGTTGTTAAAAAGTATTTCCTTCTTTTTGTAAAGCAGCTGTGGGTTCTTGCATTAGAAACAATGGTTTCACTTTCCTCATGTGCCACAAGCTGCTCTCCCTGCGCTGCAGAAATGGGCATGGGCACTTTTCCCTGTGCTCAATGTTATTGGGTGGAGTGTGTCCAACAGCTTCCAGTTCCACTCTGCCAAAACCTCTGATAAAAACTTGGAATTCTGAGGATGAGGAGAAGAAAAGAAGATAAATATACACACAAAATAAACAGCAACTGTAATTGTTTGAAAGGTTGCTACTGCTTTGAACTGTTTTGATTTTGAGGGCTGCTATTATGATAAACCTTGGTTATGGTCCTCTGGAAAGTGACAATAGGCTGTCATGACATCCAGCATGGAAACTCATGTTGATGCTTGGCATCCAAGCAGTTCCACCAACCCAGACTGGTGCCCAGTATTGCTCCATTGCTGACACAGTGATTTAGCTCCCAGCACCATACTTGGTCAATTATTTCCTCTTCCTCTTTAACATATCATTTTTTTTATTTGTTTAAATCCTAGGCAGCAAGAATGAGAAACCTTGTCATCTTCTTCCTGAAGAGCCTCATATACCGAGCACTGCTAAATATTTGGCAAGATAAATGACAGAGCTGCTCTAAAAGAGTCATGTATTCTAGAAATAAAAAAGGTACAGCTGTTGTCTCTTTTGTCAATGTGAAAGGTAAGCCATGTAAAACATGGGATGGCAAAATACTGAGGAATGACAGAAGACATGGCCATGTCAATTTAGGTGTAAGGTTATCCCATTTATTTTCATTTCTGAAGATCTGACATACTTTATTTTTCAGAAAGATGTGCAGGAGACCAAAGTAAAGATTACTAGACCTTGCTGGTCTAACATCTAGGAAAAAGAAAAGATACCTAACTGTTAGCTCTGCACACAGATATTGTTGGATTTGACTCTGTTGGGGACTCAGACACAACCTGGGAGGCTCAGACACCTGTCAGTGGCCATCAGAACATTCAACCTTTGCAGCCAAGTTTATAGAGGTGTTCCACAGCACCACTAGCCCTTTGGCCAGTGAAAAGGCCATGACTTCCAAGTTGCACCTCCTTGGGACTACACTCAGAAAGTGCTGCACGGGCCGCCACAGAGGCTCAGCAAAGCGATGGATCAGGAGAGACAGAAATTGAAATTTTATGTCCCAGAAGTAGTGTGAACGGCTGGTTGAAGACTTTCATTCGTAGAGATCAAGTAGGGACACCTCCCTCACCGCTGAAATGGTACTGTGCACCAGAGTATCCCATTAGCCCTCCCAGGTGGGAAAAAGTACCTTTTTTTCCCTCAGAAAAGAACAAAGACCATTGATTTTTCTGTTTATAGAGAGGAGGCAAAACCAACTCAGGCAAAGTCGTCCTGCTCTAGTCCTTGTTTGAGATGCACTGTGTAGCTGAGTTTTTATAGCTGAAACAATTGCATCCCAAGCTGTGAAGGCAGAAGGTTCTCCAGCTCATATCTATGTCAGTGCAGTGGCTGCAGCAGGGGCACATTCTGAGCGACAGAAACTTTCTGGAGGAGGAGGATGGCTGGCACTGAACACAACTGGCCTTCAAGTGAAAGGAAGAGGCTGCAAGGCTTTAGCACACTATCTGCTCTACATTACTATTTACACTATTTTACATTTAAAGTACAAAAAAGTATTATTTCAGCTGTTTCTTGGATGCAAATTGTAGCACATGGACTGACCACTTTATCCCTTTGCAAAGGGTGGCACAGACATTTCATAAATGTTTACTCCAGGATTAAATATTTTTGATTCAGTTTGCATATAACTCACTAGTAGGGTCCCAGGTTTGCCTGGGTTATTTGTTACATGTATTGAAAAGTAAACATGTACATGTACTAAATTAACTTAAAAAGGAAGGATCCTGAAGACTCGTGTTCAGTGAACAGGAATGCCAATATCCTCCATCCTAACAGCCCCGACTGAAGCAGTTTACTTAAGAGGAGAGGAATTAACTGCAGGGCAGTTATTCTGTTGAATGTCAATAGACAGCAGCACTGAGAAAACTTTTTTTCTTTTTTTTTTTGTGCTGTTGGTTTGGGAAAAGGAATCTTTGAAAGCAGAAAAGAGCAAAGAATAAAACCAAACACGCCAGTCATAGATGGATGAATTCTAATATCACTTATTAAAGATAATTCCAATATTTGTCTCCCAGAATATGGACTTTTCACAGAAGAAAGAGAATAGGAATATATCCCCGAGACTCAGCATCCTCTCTCTTGCCCAGTGCAGGTAGTGGGACAGGGCATTATTCAGGCTGAGCAAGTCTCCACTGATAGGTTTTTCTGCCAGCGTATTGTACCTCAGTTAAAAGCATAGGGGAAAGACCCTCAAGAATTTCTCCCCTTAAATTTTATCACTGATTCCATTTTGCAGACATATCATGATGAAAGTGTTTAGCCTCAACATGGGGCTCTCTGAGTTGCACAGCCGTGCCCGTGACCATGACCACCCCCCCAGTATTTGCCATGCCCTCAGCACAGTATTTGCCAGTATTTGCCAGTATTTGCCATGCCCTCAGCACAGTATTTGCCAGTATTTGCCATGCCCTCAGCACAGTATTTGCCAGTAACACCCTCAGCACAGGGCAGAGATCTGTAAATGAGTGCAAAGTGCTTGGGGGTTCACTGGCAGCCATGAGGGGAGGCACAACAGGATTCCAGTGCACATGGACACAATCATCACAAAAACAAACATCCAAGTAGTAAAAATATTCTGAACTACTTCAGCTAAATATTTCAGTGTAACATTTGCAGTGCTACCTACCAAGTTAGAGCTCCTGCATAGACTATTCTGCACTTTAATGCGATTTGTATATTAACTTAATATTAATTTCTCATTGAGTTTTAAATCAAACTAGGGAACACCACTTCTTTCCCATTAGTACTTCGGTGAAGTATTTTGAACCCCCTGCTGTGCTATTTAGTTCCATCTGTTGATGTTTCTTTCCGTATCACCTCATCCTTCCAAGCTTGCCTGTATTCCTCCCTTGCCATCCCACATTAATCAGTCAGTTATCACTGCTACCCGACATCTGTCCATGATAAAGAAGGGAAGAAATGAGGGGGGAGGTATTGGGGCAGCTGGGAGACATGGAAAGAGCCTTCAAATACGGATAAGGTTGTGGTGAAGAGTGAAAACCTTTCTGCATGTTTATAGAACACAAAAAAGGTGGAAGTAGATATAAACTGTAGTAAGCAAGACTTAGATTAAATAAAGGAAACACCCTCTCTCAAATAGAAAACATAATTAAATATACATTTCCATAAGGATATCAGTTCTTTCCAGAGATGGAGGAACCTTTTATGGTCCTTTCCAGACCTAAATCCAGTGATAAATCCTTGACATCCCTTTCCCTTACCTTTCAGATCATTGTTTACCGTTATCTTGCAAGATAACCAAGTTTGATTTTTTCATTTAACAAATGCTGTAGAGTTATTAAATCTTTTGGTATAAAAATTGCTTGTCTAATGGACAGCAGTGCTCCATAAAAGCTGACAGCCTGTCTGCAAGGGATGCTTGCAACAGTGTGGGGAGAAGAAACTTTGCCTGAGGGACTTGCAGAATGATCTGTCTCCTTGTGCCTTCCTGGTCTCCAGCCACTGGAGTCAAGAGGAATGGCAAACTTAACAAAACTACTTTAAAGGAAACCATCAGAACTTAAGATTTTCTTGCTATTATAACTCTGAATCTTATAATATTCAGCTGTATAAAAGCTTAAAGGCTAATTAGGGCAGAAGAAGATTTCAGTTTATTAGCTTTGGTCTTGAGTTTTGAGTTGTACCAAGTACTTTTCTATCTGTGGATCTAACAGACAAAACAGGAATCTCTCATATATTGTATTTTTGTGCCCTAACAATCTTTCAAGCAAGCTCCAGTTGTTTTGGCAGCTTACAGCACGATTTATCTGTGCAGAGAATTCTCCTGTTCAATGGGACATAGAGAGGTTCTACTGCAAATTTTTGTAGAGGAATGGCAGGATAAACAATGGAGATCAGTATCTGATCTGAGACTTCAGCACTGTGGTAGTTAAAACAGTGAGAGAAAAACAACATTGTTTTGCACTTTGAAACCTGTTTCTCATCAGCTGAGCTACTCCTATGGGGTCAAATAAAAATGATTAGCTTATTAAAAGCATAGCTTTGCTATTTAATAAGCAAAAATGATTGAAAATTCTGTTCCAGATCCTGATAATTTTAGTGTTTCTAGTTAAGCCTACAAAATTGCATTCATTATTAGTGTCTAGATTCATTAACAATTCAATTTATAGATATTAATGCTTATAATGCATGCTTCACTTGCCAAAACTTGAAGAGAAATTGTTTCAATTAGCTTTCATGGATCATGGATCCTACCGGCTGGGTATTTTTAGACAAAAGATACAAACACATCCCCAAGCAATGCTAATGCACAGCTGGGATCCGTATGGAAGGTCAGCTAAGGGTTTAAAAGGAAAACCAGTAAATGAATTTTACATAGAACAGTGGGACAGGAACAGAATCAATCAAATATTTGCAGGTCACACCCCTCCCCTTAAAAACACCACAATTCCCTGGGCTGGATTTTTAAAAAGAAGCCATAAGTTATAAGCCAGTGACTGGGTTAAGGGATATTTGTCAGGCTGTGACGAAGCGTGCCAGGTATGCATGGGCCCAAGGCAAACTGCTCCCTCCTCATTTTCATTCCAACTACATAATTAAAGTCAGCAATGATGCACCGATGTAGCCAAGGAGAAATCTGCGATCAGCATTTTATCTTCTCCCTTTAGGTCCGTTACAATCAGGGAGAACAACCCAAAATCTACACAGATTTGTGCTATGCCTGCCTACCCAAACCCCGTCAGAGGAGAGCCCCGGGCAGCTGGCCAGCTGGCAGCTTCAGAGGCAACGTGGCCACTGCTGCCGCAGCGAGAGCAGCCGGCCTGGGGCAGCACAGGCACCGCGGTGCCCCGGGGATGCCCGGCTGGGCCTCTCCTCTCCAGGGCAGCACAGGCACCCCGGGGATGCCCGGCTGGGCCTCTCCTCTCCAGGGCAGCACAGGCACCGCGGTGCCCCGGGGATGCCCGGCTGGGCCTCTCCTCTCCAGGGCAGCACAGGCACCGCGGTGCCCCGGGGATGCCCGGCTGGGCCTCTCCTCTCCAGGGCAGCACAGGCACCGCGGTGCCCCGGGGATGCCCGGCTGGGCCTCTCCTCTCCAGGGCAGCACAGGCACCGCGGTGCCCCGGGGATGCCCGGCTGGGCCTCTCCTCTCCAGGGCAGCACAGGCACCGCGGTGCCCCGGGGATGCCCGGCTGGGCCTCTCCTCTCCAGGGCAGCACAGGCACCGCGGTGCCCCGGGGATGCCCGGCTGGGCCTCTCCTCTCCAGGGCAGCACAGGCACCGCGGTGCCCCGGGGATGCCCGGCTGGGCCTCTCCTCTCCAGGGCAGCACAGGCACCGCGGTGCCCCGGGGATGCCCGGCTGGGCCTCTCCTCTCCAGGGCAGCACAGGCACCGCGGTGCCCCGGGGATGCCCGGCTGGGCCTCTCCTCTCCAGGGCAGCACAGGCACCGCGGTGCCCCGGGGATGCCCGGCTGGGCCTCTCCTCTCCAGGGCAGCACAGGCACCGCGGTGCCCCGGGGATGCCCGGCTGGGCCTCTCCTCTCCAGGGCAGCACAGGCACCGCGGTGCCCCGGGGATGCCCGGCTGGGCCTCTCCTCTCCAGGGCAGCACAGGCACCGCGGTGCCCCGGGGATGCCCGGCTGGGCCTCTCCTCTCCAGGGCAGCACAGGCACCGCGGTGCCCCGGGGATGCCCGGCTGGGCCTCTCCTCTCCCAGGGCAGCACAGGCACCCCGGGGATGCCCAGCTGGGCCTCTCCTCTCCCAGGGCAGCAGCCGGCCCGGGGCTCGCCAGCTCGGCTCAGCACCCCACGGCCAGGAGGGCTGGGCTCCACAGCCTGCGGCTCAGCAATGTACAAAAGCTACCACGAGAAGCTGGCCCTTGATACTGCCAGTAATGGATTGCTGCTCCTTCTCCTCTGCTGAGCTTTGGAAACATCAGTTGGAAAGTGGTGGGATTTTAATGCTGCTACTACCTGGATGGTATCCTGAGGTACAGGAGGTGTCTCTGAAGTCAGTGCAAGTCCTCACAGACTGAGAACTGACTGGCTGTTTCTGCTTCCCGAGATCTACCACAAGAATGTCAGCTGAGCCAAAGCCCACAGTCCATACCTGCTCACAGTGCCATGGCTTCTCTCCCATCTGCACGTCTTTCTCTGAGATTCAAAGAAAATTGGTGTTTCTGTAACAAGTAACTTCAGTTTGTGGCTCTTCTCACTGAAGATAAACTAGATAAACAAGACAAACTAGATTTCAGGAACATTGAAGATACTTAGTATTTATCCAAGCAGCCTAACCAACTATTCTTCCATAAAGCTAGTCTTTGTTTCAGAAGTGTCTGGACTATACAGATCCATCAAGTTAATTCTTTTGAGTTGGCTTATTTTTGGAGAGCAGTGCTCTGGAGGGTGCTGACCACAGAGGTGTCTCACAGGCATCTCGCTGCTGGGCTTGGGCATCTCTCTCATATTTATTTGTAGAGCAGTATTCAGGCCCACATTAAATTCTTTCCCAGTGATGTGAGAGCATGTGCTTAGCTGGAATTTCTTTGCAGTGAAAAGCGATTAAGAAAAAGACTTAGAGGAGTAACATCAGCCCTGAAGTTGGCTGGAGCCCTGTCTGCAGAGCAGCAGCGTTAGCACTGACCCAGCGCCACTCAAGGCCATTTCAGGGCCAGCAAACTCACAGGTACATCTTGCTAAATCAACACTTTTGGGGTGTTAGGACTTAAAGCAGGGTAACTTTGTTATAACTCAATGAAGGCAAAACCAAATAATCTATCTTCCAGTTTGACTCAATCCTAAATTTTGTACCAGAGAACAGATGAGTGCTTCATTCATGCTTCTACTTTGGCAAAGCAGACAGGATGAAGTCCCATGGCCACTTGCATTTACACCCAGTCTATTGCAGACCTCAGAATTAATATAGAAACATCATCTAAACAAGTATTTTAAATGATGTGATGCATCCTCAACTGCACTAAGCAATAAGGAATATAAGCTCACAGACCTTAACCTGCACTATCCATTTTCCTAAATTCATTAATTCAAGACTACAGCTTGAACAATATGTAAAGAGAGTCAACTCTTTTAATAAGAAAAAACACTTCAAAAGCTTATCAGCAATGCAGTGACTATGGGAGCCTGACTGCCAGCAGCTATGGTCAGCAATGAGGTCATGAGCAACACTGCAATGTGGCCAAGATCATAATTCATTTGGTTTCAAAAGCCCACAGAGGCCTGACTTGCTTTGCCATGGAAAAGAGACAGCAAACAGATTCCAAATATGAGAAAATGCTATCCATTACCTCTCCCACTTCCTATGAACATGCCTCCAGACCTCTTCTACCAGCCTCTGAACAGCCTGGTTATTCCTCTGACTGTGCAGAGTCACAGAACAGCCCAGGCTGGAACAGACCTTGGAAGACCTTTCATGGGAAAAGGTGCCCAGATAAGATTATCTCACACTGTTCAGAAGCATCTTGAAACTCTCCAGTAGTGGAGACTTCACCACATCCCTGGGGATATTGCCTGTCCCTACTCCTAAGGACACCCACATCCAAACTCTAACAAAGGGCTGATAAAGATTGAAATCTGTTTAGGGTTTTGAACATCAATGACACCACGCTGAGTCCACCTGGAAATCAAGTAAATGGATAAACAGGCTCAGAACAGAAAAGGACACTATTGTTGAGTTATGTTTAGGTTCAGCATTTTAGCAGTTTTATAGGTTTTAGTCATACAGCCACATCAATGCTGAAAACACAGGAAGGGGGAAAAAACAGCAGAGACAAGGGAGCCAGATTGCCTTTTTAAAATTAAAACAAAAACACAAAACCCCCCCAAAACCCTCAACCCTTTCCCTAGAAAAGTCCAGCCAAGATTGCCAAAGGTGTGTATAAATGCTCCACAAACACTAAGGAAGCACATGAGGCATTCCCTGGAGTCCTATGTTGAGAAAACCAGGGTGTGTCAATCCAAGTCTTAGGTACTTGGGCTGCCATGTTCTGACTTCACCTGTTTCCAGATGTTCTTGACATGGCCTGAAGATGTTGGTTAATCCACAGCCCATTTCATTTCTCTGGTCTTGCTGTAACTGAGCTGGGCTTTGCTTGTGACAGTAACTACCCAGCTCCCCTTGTCCCACCCTGAGCTGATGTAGAACCAGCACATGTGCCATCACTGGTCAGAAGCAGAATAAAAGCAAACAAAAATTTAAGAACTTATGTTACAAGGAGCTTGTCCTACTCTCATGGAGATCCTGGTATAAGCTTCTTCCACTCCACCAGCATGATCCCAGGCTTGCCTAGTTCTCATAGGACTCACACTGTCACCAGCACTTCCATGTCACCAGCCAGCTCTAATGTAGAGAATAGAGAGTCAGAAGTTTCCAGTATTCAGAAAAAACTTCAACAACCCAAAACATTGTGACACTTGTTCCCTTTATGTCAGGTTGCAAGTTTCTCCTTGGGGCATCTACAGACTTATTTGTATTTACCATCTCCAAAGGGAGAGCAGCGACAACCTTGGGACACTTCTATCTGTACCTAACTCTGACAAAAAACATCTTAATGGTTAAAAATAGAATAGATTTATACAATCAGAAAGGTCAGATTTACAATTACAGAGCTACAAACAAGATTAAAAGTAATTAAGAACTGCACATATTATGTTTAAAACAAAAAGATTCTCTCTTCAGGGTACCTTGCAGAACATCTCTGTGTTTTGCTGGTCACAGCAGTTGCAGATTGAGCCCAGATTTCACCCATTTTCCATGTGGCCCTGTGAGACCCCGGGTGTTTTAGCACTGTCTGGGAGGAGGGACATGGATTCCTCTAAGTTCTTACTTTTTTGACTATCTTTTGTGCTCCCACTACATGAGCAATTCAATGAAGTGAAGTTATTTTTGGCAAAGAGCACTTTTCACCAAGAATTGCTTAAATGCTCTTCTTGAACAGTCTTCTTTTGTCTCTTCTAAATTCAGTGGTTGGTTTTACAACCATCAAACTTCTGCAGCTTTAACTCTGATGTTACATATTCCTCCCCTCAGTAACGATCTCCATTGATTTATCAACAACTAAGTTAATTTTTGCCTTTTATTTTTTGCAGGAGCGGACACGGCTGTGGTTAGAGGCAGGAGGTTGACATGGTGAGAGGATGATGGAAAAGGAACAGCAGACATGGATAAGGCATAGAGAGAATTAAACAGTGAGACACTGGCAAGACTGACAGAAGAAAATTTTGATAAGCACAAGTAATCAAACCCCTCCCTTAATTTTCTCTGCCACCAGAGAAATTTGCCCTTTCTCTGCCACCAGAGACATTTGCCCATTCCTCCCAGAAGCTTTCAGCTTTCCATTGTGCTGCTCGTTGTGCCAACACTGCCTCAAATGGATGTTCTGGTCACTGACCCTTGTCAGGGGTCTGCAGCACTCAGGGGGCCGGGCCCAGGACAGGGGTCAGCGGCAGGAGGGGCTGCAGGGGATGCAGGGGATGCAGGAGGGGCTGCAGGGGATGCAGGAGGGGCTGCAGGGGATGCAGCTGGGGATGCAGCTGGGGACGCAGCTGGGTGCCTGAGCAGCACGGGGCAGCAGGGG
>VZRZ01001617.1:11719-24807 GCA_013398175.1 Climacteris rufus | reverse complement strand
GCAGGGGATGCAGCAGGGGATGCAGCAGGGGATGCAGGGACAGGAGGAGCAGCAGGGGATGCAGGGGATGCAGCAGGGGATGCAGCAGGGGATGCAGCAGGGGATGCAGCTGGGTGCCTGGGCAGCACGGGGCAGCAGCCAGGCACACACGGGTGCCAGGTGCACGCTCTCCAGGTGTGGGGAGCTTGGCACAGCGCTCGCACTGCCCCCACCGGCTGAGACAGCCGTCTCTGCAAAACCAAGTTCATTCCTCCCTGGGCTGATGGACATCGAGGCTCCACGAGCCAAAACAGGTGATGAAAATGAACGGGAAAAGGAGGAGAATTCTTCTGGAAAAGGTCATGAGAGGGTTAGATAAGCTGTTATGAGACATGAAACTTCTTGTGCTCAGGAGCTACTTGTAACTTTATATCTGAGCCTCAGGTTCTTCTGTCCCTCAAGAGAATTCCTGTGGTGAGCTCAGCAGGTCCCATCCCCATATTTTGTACATCTTTGGAAAACAGAGTGGGATGCTCCAAATATCCTCATAGGAAAGGTCGATTTTAGTTTAAAAGAAAAAGAATTAGTTTGCAAGATTTCCATTTTAGCAAAGCTTTGATTCTTACACGAACAGAAATTCTAAGTTTTACCTTGTCACAAAGACTGGAAGTTTGCAGCTTGCTGGAGGTGGGGGGGGGGGGGCAANGGGGGGGGGGGGGGGGGGCAAAAAGACACTTATTTGTGGCAGGAATGCCTGCCTGGTATAACCCCCCCTCTGCCCTTCTCTCACCAGCCCAGCTCAGCCCAGCACTTGCTGGTAATACCCCCGTGCTGGTATTTGAACTCAGCCAAAGGAAGCCACTTCCTCATTAAGACATACCCATGTATGGCAATAATATGGAGAGCCAAAAGTAGTAACAGATTTATTATTACCACTATGTGGAAATAATTTTTTCCTCTGTTACTCAATCCAGTTAATTATCCATGCAAAGTAAAGTTATTCCTGGCAGCCACAGAGGCAGAGCTGACTTGGTAATGACTGGGGGTGGAATGGTTGTTATGCAGGAGGAGAAACTAAATAGTTCAGTAAATTAGCCCAAATAGATCCACACTGGGATTGGCCTCTAGAGATTCAAAATACTGAATTCAATGCTTTTAGGCTTATCATACTTTTTATTTAATAGAGAAGTGTCTGATCTGGGACTGCATCATATCCCAAAGACTCTACAAAGAGGTAATTTTTCAGCATGCCCTGAGGGTAACAGGAAAAATTACAGAAAGCTTCAAACCATCCAGCTCCCACAAGCATCCTGCATCCTGGACTTTCACTAGAGCAATGAAGCACAGCCAGGGAGGAACGTTGGTGGTTCCTGAATACTTGGAAGGCTGTTACAAAGCACAGCACTAAGTGCTTCAATGGCCCAACATTCTCCTGGAAAAGCACAGTCTGATTTGGCTGAGGGAAGGACCAAGCTGAGAGTGCAGCACCGTGTCTGTGTCAGCAGCCTCTGCACAGCACCCTGCACCCTGGCTGCCCAGGCATTCTGCAGGCACTCTGCTTGCACTTGGACCTTATTTGCCCTGAGAAGTGTCCCCATAGTCAAGCTTTGCATCGTGGGGACAAAAAACCAACAAAAAAACCAACACCAAACAGAAAATGCCACATTCCCTTTGACAATTGGAAAGAGGACAAAAAAAATAAAGCCATAGAATGGAATAACGCCCAAACCTATAGAAAGAAAGAGCTGAAAGTGAAGAAAACCACAGAATTTATTCAAAGTATTTATTTGAACTGTCCACAGGCAGTGATTGTATAAACACCAAACAACAGGAACATAAATGAACACTATGAGAAAAGAAACTGCTGACATTTTTACTGCAGTAAGGACAGACCACCAAGAACAGCCTGACTCAAACACCCAGCCTTGGTTCCCACACCAGAGCTGTTTGTGTTGGCTGCAGCACCCACAAAGCAGCAAGAGCATACATTCTGCTGATGTTTGAATAACCCCTGCCAACAAATTGATCCCCTAGTAGGCAAGCTGTAGGAGATGGGTTGAAACAAAGAAGTGTGAGACTGCAAGAAAGTAAAAAGAAAAGACACCCAGCACTCCTCTTCCAGCATCAGTGTTCAGTGGGAGCTCTTTCTGTTTCCCTTCTTTAAAATGGATTATTTCTTCCCCTGCATCCAGGAAATGCACAACCCAAAAGGACTTTGGTAAGCATCTGTAATGTACACGCAAGGGAGACACGGCTGCCAGAGAAACAGAGATTCCACAGATGGTAACCCAGAGAACAGCCCAAATCAAGCAAATCTCTAAATAAGGTCTGGGAAGCACTTTCTGAGGAAAAGCTGCATTAATCCCAAGGAGGCAGTTCCAGTCATCGGTGGAGCCCTGCCCAGCAGCCCCCTGCATTCAGCTGCACCCTGCTAGCCCAGAACCTGCCTCACACAGGGGCCTGCCCGGGGCACTTACAACCCCCAGCTCCAAACCAGTGCCACTGGCACTCCTCAAACTGCCCAGGAAGCAGGAATGGAATTGGTCACAAAAAATACTACATTTCTTCCTAGAAAATACAGCTCCCTTCTCCAGAAGGAGGTCACTTAGCACAGAGGATAACACTAACTTCTGACCATTCTTTTCAGATACCTTCCTTCTTTTCCTTCTCACAGAGCACTGGTTTGGCACATGAGCTCATGAGGATGTGTGTGTGTACACCATGCCACAAATGCAAAGAAAATAGAGTGAATAACTAAAAATACAGTAATTTTGTAATTGTTTTAAACTGCCATGCCCCAGTATAACCTATTTCCTGAAGAGATGTCATCCTTTCACTCTTTTCAGCCCTTTTAAGACTCTTAATATTAAATGGAACTCTACCTTTAGTTGTCATTTTCCATCTTGCACAAGTAAACGTTTTCTACAGCATCTTTTTAAGTTATAAATAAAACACCCAACTATTTTCTTTTTCCCACAGATGAGAACATTAAAACATTGACATTTTAATCTGTTTGATACAAGAATGAGTTGTGTCAGCACGCTGCTTCCAGCTACAACAACAGAAAACCCAAGTTTAATTAAAGACAGAGTGGAGAGTTTGCACAGTGGTGTCTGAACTGGGGATGCACAGCAGACCCTTGCTTGCTCACCATTTTGGGCTCAGGTTCCTCTCAGGGCAGCTGCTGGTCAGGCAAAATATGATTGAAAAGGAAGGAGAGGGAGGACAAAAAACAAACATATTTTCTCAGCTAGGAGATGCAAAAGGTGAGACCAGGTACCTGAGACTTACACACATCACCCATTTTACCCAGAAAACAGTAACAGCATGGCACAAACAGCCCCAATACAAACATGCAGCAGAGGCCACATTGGGCCTGCAGCTTCAATGCTGGGGCTGAAAAACCTACACCTCTAAGGCTCACACCCACGTGTGCTTAGCCTGTGCCTGGTAACAGCTCCCAAATAAATCCTTACACCAGCATCCAAACTCCTCACAAGAATGGCTTCTCACAGGTGACAGTCCTCAGCAGCCCTTGGGCATATCTTGCCAAATCAAGAACCTAACTTTTATTTTTCAATCTTAAAAGTGGTATAAAAATGAATGCAGCCTTTTTCTGCACCTGGCACATGTTGGGAGCCATCAGCTAGGGGAGAATTCTTCTTCCAAACTGAAAACGTGGTGACCTCGTTTTCCTCCTCACTAGGAAAGCCCCAAACCCTGAGCAAGACTCTAGGGTTTCACTGAACCAGGGGAGGTGTGTCATATCATTTGTTTAATAACAACCATGTCAAAACCACTACAAACAGGAAGATCAAGTGTAAGACAAAGTGTTTTCTGTGGTAAAAGTGAGACTCATAATTTCTAATGAGTTCATTTTGTTAGCATTTCACATCCAATGTTCCTCTCCAAGTACCTAGAAGTCTCTTAGCAATGTGCCTCTTTATTCTCTTTCAATATGTTATTCCATAACCTTGTCACTCACTGGCTGTAGAAGAACATTGTTGTGTTTGATTCTGCTCTCTCACAACTTCAGTTCCAATGTGAAAGGCTAGTTCAGGCTAGCTGATATTCCTAAGGCAGGAGACAGGGCAAAGGGAATAAAAAGAGCTGTGTAAATAGGAACAACATGGAAAGTGGATATGAAAAAAATAAGTACAAAAGAGAAGAAAAAGTACAGTAGCTCTGTTCCCAGTTGCAGATCTCCAGTTGTGGAGGACACAGCCGTGGGTGCCGCTTCCCACCGGACGGCACCGCCTCTCCTGCCATACACATCCCAACCACCAACACGGGCACCTGGGGGCCCTGAGGAGCAGGAGGCATTAAATACCTGTTCAGGGGGCACCTTGGAGAGCCTGCAGGGGATTTATTCTCATGCTTTCCTCAGCAGGTGGGCACGTGCCACTGTGTTTCCATTTCCAGGCATGCTGGTATGTGTGTCAGCTTCCCAGTTGTTCTCCTGTGCCATATTCTAAACCTGACATTTGTGAGTGTGAATTATGAAGCAGTTTCCAAGAGTGCTTTCTCCATCTGCTTCCCAAAACAAAACAAAACAAAAAACCCAAAAAAAAACCCCACAAAAAGACACAAACAAAAACAAACAAAAAAAGCAAAGCAAACCAAACAAACACCGAAGTCCGTGAGTCCAAGCAGAGCCTTCAGGAGGCCCTTCAGATGATGAGAAGCAGGATGTCACCAGGCAGCTGTAGCTGGTTAGATCTGCGCCAGAGCACGAAAGGCCCTTGCCAATAGTGCTGCAGGCTGTTCCTCCCGTCAGTGTCCAGGACAGCCCTGCCAGGCCCCAGGGGAACAGCCCGGGCAGCAATGGCCCAGCTTTCACCCCAGAGATCCGGGCTTCCTCCAGCTTACAGACGGAGCAGCTGTGTTGGAGATAAAACCAAGCTGGCACATGCACAGTAAACATGCACCTGGGAGAAGTTATTGCTGCTTGAAACCTGGTGATCTGCAGTTGACGGCAAAATGAATTCATTCTATGACCAGTCAAATAAAAAGGCTCTCTCACAATCCAGTGGTCAGGTTAATCAGAACTACTAAGATGCTGCTCCACAATAAATACAAGATTAAGGCAAGCAAAAAGGAAATTTGGAAAATACTACTTTTGTTCCTTTCATTTAACTTCTACGCAAATAAAAACAAAAATGAGGTCTTTTAACCACAGCACGTAACTGGATGGCCGTGAGCATTGGGATGGCAGATGTTGCAGCTGTGGGTACAGCATCAGGGTTCAAACACACCATCCCCTTTAGCTGGTTGCAATAATCTAAGGCACTCTAATAGCTGTTCTCTTCCGCCTTTACTTCTCTCTTCCCTTTTACTGCCTGTAGCAGCACTGTGGGCAGCTTAGTACAGTGCCAGTCCCAAGCAGTGACATGCTCTGGTCACACAAAGCAGGGCCCAGCACCGTGGCTCATGGAGCAGAAACAGGCCAGGAGCCGAGGCCTTCAGCACCCTGTACTATCACCTGTAAATATCCACGTCCCCCCCAAGCACCCCAGCTCTAACATCCTGTCTGTAGCAGTGGCTGGGAAGAGTTGTCAGAAATCCAGATTAACGAGAGATGATTTCTCCATTACTGTCTGTTAATCAAACAAACATCAGCCCCCAAGCCTCCAGACGCTGGTGTAGACTCTGAAGCAATGAAGAGGCCTTCACAGAAAGCATTCTCTCCACATCCCCAAGAATCAATAATCCACTTGTACACTTCACTTGGATTCTATTTTTAAAACTGTTTTTACAGATTACCAGAGACAACAGTTTTCCTTCCTAATATACACCTTAGAGAAGTGCTTGCATAATGTAATAAAAACTTAGGATGAATATACAGCAAATAGCACAAACAAATCAAATTATATAGTTAATAATTCTTTAGCATTCCAGAGAAGCAGCAGATTATATTTAACAAAGGAAATGTACTGCAACAAGAGCAATCCTGTGCTAAGAGCAGAGCTGGTCTCTCTGCAGTGTTTGGCTCTCACTGGGATATGCTCTATGCCAAGGGCTGGCACCACAGCCACGGAGCCAGCAGTCTCAGAGCCCTCCTGGCATGGGAAAGTATTTTAGCAAAACCTTCAAGAATCTGATGTCAAGATACGTCACATGACCCTATAGACACTTCATTAAAAAGCCAAATTCTACAGCACAGAAACAAGTAGGATTGCTGGTCTCATATGACTGCATATCAAAGAGAACCCTATTCAAGAGGGTAACAGAAAAAAAGACATTCAATAGCAACTTTTATGAGAGAAGGATAAAAACCAGGTAGTTCAACAGTTCCTGAAATCCCAGTGGTGGTCAATAAATCGACCTGTGCTTCACATTATATGAAGAGGCTGTACTTAGCAAATCACTGTGTAAGCTGCCTCAATAACAGCAATCCTGCCATCAAGTTTACTTGCAATGAGTCCAACAAAGAAATTAATTTCTTAGATGACAAGAAAAGGTTATCTAGAACTAGGAAAACACATGAGACAAAGATTTCCACTAATAAAACAAATATCAGACTCAGAGCTAAATTTGAAGCTATCTTTTTTTTCTCTGAAAGATTTGAAATCCCTGTACCCAAACACCAGACCTACAAAGAAAACATCCTGCACCCTGCCCTGCTAAAAACACAAGGAGAGCAGAACAAGCCACAGCTCTTTTCAGTACATGAGTTGCTCCCTCAGCTCTGTGCACACTGCTACTCGAGCAAGGCCCAGAACAAGAAAATGTTCCCAAGAAAATGAACCCAAGTTCCAGGCTTCAAAGCAAACCTCCCTTTGAGCTGCCAACTGATTTACTCCCCAAAAACTTCAGTACAATATGATTTCCAGATTTTAGAACATGCCCTTTTCACAAGTACAAAGGTGTTTCTCATAACTCTAGCAAGTGACAAAACACACCTTCCTGGTCTCATCTTACTGGTTTTATTGATCCTTTTATTCCCAAGACATTCCTCAGGTATCAATTACCCATCTTATTTTCCAGTTATCACATTTTTTTGTACATATTTCCACAAAAGGGCACCACCTTCCTCTGTGCTACCCTTTACTGCTCTATAATACACACCCTTCTGTTATTGTTCCCATTTCATAATCCTCACACTTTATGCACATCAAGTGAGCAAACTGATCTGATTTATGCACATGCCCACGGATGTCAGCCACGAACATGAGACAACACAAAGGTTTAATTTTGAAGGTTATTATATAAAAAAGTGGATTTCCTGTCTCTGCTGCCCTAAGATCTGCTCCCACCAGTTCTTACAGCAACTCAATCCATGCAACATCCAGGAACTGTATGATCCCATCACACAACTGGCATCTGTGCTGGATGGCCTGGTGACAATACTGCACTGGCAGGATCAATTTCTATGGATTTGAGGTTAGCTGTAAAAGTTTGTTCGTTTCTCTATTTCACAGCTGCAAAGATCAACATCAAATTTTAATCAGTTATAAACCAAAGCCAGGTAATTCACCTGAAATAATAACACAGAGATTTACACCCTCAGCTGCTGTACCACCTCCATGTAACCTCAGCTGCCCAAACCAGTGACAGGTCACAGTCACCTCTAGTGCTGTTGCTGGGGCCAGTTAAGCAGCGGATCTCTAGGAACCATCCTGAGAAAGGATTCCTGCAAGTCCCACAGGAAGCCAGATGACTCTGCTGGGACATTTATAACTTGAGTGAGTGGCTTGAACTAGGTCAAATGGGACAGAGTTAAGATCTAGGTTTCAATTTCCATGGTGATTAGAAGAAAGAGCTTGTCTGAGAAGCTGGACCATTAACGCTAATTTTTAGTATTCTTTGGAAAACACAGGCTGTTTGAGAAGACAGAGAGAAACAATAAAGGGTGGAGTTTTTTGTTTTGTTGGGGGTTGCTGTGTTTCTTTTTTTTTCAGATCTGGTGACATGAGTAGCTATAATCTTGTCTCTGTGACACTGATCTCAAAGCACCAGAATGGTCAATACAAGACTCTGGCTAGAAAAAAAAGGACAGTAAAATATAACATTAGTGACATGAATTTTCAGAAAATACATTCTTGCACTAGCCTAATTTTTAATTAAATGCTTATTGCTAATTAATAGCACAGATACAGCGGGTTTTGTGAGGCAGTTGACTTGATGCAAAATGACATTTGATTAAGAAAATCAAAATCAACATGACACATCAAGTGAGCTAGAGACTGTTAGGCCTTAGAATGTAATTGCAGATGAGGCCAAATACTAAATAAATGTTTCCAGCTTATAGCAATTAAATATCAACACTAAAGAAAACAGGTTTTTTTTATCCCACCCTCAAGAGCTTGACCCAGTGTTATGCAGCAGTTTTGTCTATGCTCTGAAAAAAAACCACGAGATGATTACTGAACAAATTTACAGATTAGAGTGATGAAAACAAGGATCAGTGGTAGAAAGCCATTTAGTTTGCCAGACAAAGAAGAGTGGAGCAAAGATCACCATTTTTAATATAGCTAAATGTAAGAAAACATGCGTAAGCCCCACTTCCAGGCTGTCAGCCTCTCCTGAAAGCAGGTACTCTGAAAGGTCACTGTAGAAAAACATTTGTAGGGAGCTTCGGGGGAGATATTGTGGGTAAACAGGGCCATGGAGGTAATTTTGCTTTCAAATTTCCTCCAAAGCTAAAACTACACAAGTGAGGCTTTGAAAAACAGTCGACAGCAGCTGGTGATGGAAACTCACACACTTAAACAAACAAAAACAAACAAACGTCCTAGACGTCCCTAGACGTCCCTAGAAAGCTGCCAAAAGTAACAAAATATTTGGGCATTTCATGCCTTCCTTGAAGGTCAAACTGGACAAAACCCAGGTATCTGAGAGACAGTTAGGAAGCAGGTGAGGAAGATGCCAACTCTACTCACAGTTCTGAGCAACATCCTCATATGCCAAATAGAAGCATTCAAGCTCTCCTGCTTCTTCCTTTCATACCTTGTCTTTGCAGATTATGCAGAGCATTAATAATTCCTTTTCCTGAAGGAACGCTCATCTCTTGAAAAGCTGAACTTAAAGGAAGCTGCTCACACATAGTGCAACTAAACATCTTGCTTTCTTCAGCAATGAAATCCCACTGCTACATGTCACAGCTTTTTTCACCTGAGGCATAGAAATGCCAGGTAATGCTGTGACTTCACTCACCTCTTACAAAACCTCTTAGCAAGCACTCTGAGATGGCCCCAGCTGCTGACAGTCCCATGGCACATACCAACTGCACCCAGAATATCCACTGCTTTGTTCTGGTCACGAATATATAGAAAGAAGAGGAAGAAAAAGCCTGCAGAACAATTTATCCTGGATCTCTTTACATCAAAACCCATCTCACCATTCTTGGCTCTTTCAGCTAATCCCTCCACCTTTATATAAAGCTGTATTTAGAACATCACACACAGCTAAACAACTGAAAGCCTGAAACACAAAAGCTCAAGGAATGTAAGAGGTGCACGAGGGCAGGTGAGGGAGTGACAGGGCTGAGGAACTCCAGCCCTACCTGACTCCCTGCCCGGGTTCCCACTTAGCAGCACCTGGCAGCCGTGGGGAACTGTGATCCTGGCCACGATCAAGGCAGGTACAGCACTTCTTCAGTGGCTGTGATTCATCCAGAGCTCTGACACAAAACCTTTTAACCACATGAAGGGGAGATTTCCGGCACGAGAAGTATTACACCACAGTGTTGCCTTCTTATGGCCACCTAAAAATCAGCAGCCAGACAAAATCAAGGGGATAGAGGGTTATGGTTTAATGAAGGTGCCTCAGGTACATTATGGCAACAGTGCACACGAGATGCACGCCCAAAATGCACACTTGATACAGGACTTTGACACTGTTACAAGTTTGGCAGATTTGCATACTTGACCCCAATCTCCCAACTAAAGGTCCAGGTAATGAAGTCATTTGCACCCTGAGTTTGGCCCCCCTAGCTCACTTTTGTTCATAATTTATGAGACATGGGACAGCGAAATGTCCTTGGTTCCCAGAGGGGCAGGAATGATAGTGTGTCCTGTTATGGGACATGGGGTCCTTGGTTCCAGGAAAGAGCAGGTAGGGTCTTAGGAATGTGTTTTGTCTACCTAACAGGGTAGGAAAAATACTAGCTAAGGATTTATATGGGGTAGGGTTATACAATAAAAGGCTACAGGACTATAAATATATGGAAAATATAAAAGCTAAAATCCTAAGACATCAACAGAACCACCTTAGACACTTCCAAGCCAAGTTTATTCCAGCAGAGCCCACCTGCCCATGAGCCAGGACCCAGCTGCAGTGGACACTTTTGTGGTTTTCCTACCTGCCACCTGCCTCCTTCCAACATCAATGTATAGTTTCAAAGTCCAAAAGGACACGCAAAAGAAAGCTGGAGGAACAGAGAGGAATCAATGTCAAAACAAACAAATGGTTTTCAAGTGATTTGGGAGTCTAAAAATGAGGGGGTTGTGTTTTTAGCCTGCATACAAGCAGCTAAAGGTGCTTTTCCTTTGTCCCCGTGACAGTAGGTGAGTGAACACACCTGCCTCACCTCGCTCCCTGCTGATGGTAAACACGAGGTCTTGCATTCAGGTTACAACGTGGAGTTACTTCAGAGCAGCCCTGTGCCAAAATAGCACATTTCTGAGGGATGCAAAGGTATTCAATAAAAAGCTTTTAAAGGCATATTTTTAAACTTGCAGCAGGAAAGCTTTTCTGTGTCAAGACAGTAATTCTTTTAACAGCATTGATCAAAATGTCATTCTTTTATGAGTGTACAATACCTTTTAATGGCATACAACAAGCCATTAGGGTTCTACACCTCCGTGCAGCACACAGCTTACTGGAAAATCAGGAACACCGGCCAAGAGACAGCCACTGGGTTTTACACCTCTCATAAGGCAGAGTTTCTTCCATTCTCTGCTGCATCCAAATACCCACAAGTGAAGTGACCCCAAAAAATTAAGTAAAACTTCTCATCACTTCCACCAGAGCTATTTTCCCACGAAGTTTCCCCTAAAACACCTCTCATAAACACAACGAATATTCTGGCTTTCCAAAGTGGGATTTTATCACCAGTGTCTGATATGGCTCTTTGTTTTCCTCACCAGTGGTCACACTTACCTCAAATCAGCACAGACTGAGGAACTGGAGGGGGTCGAATTGAACAAAATGGTTTTGATTTTCAGAAATGGGAAGAAGTGCCACCTGCCCTTTCCTAACACTGAAGTCTGGGACAGAATCCATCTAGAAATCATCCAGTTCTTTTTAAGTGCTCCAACCCTTCAAAGGGTGAGAGCACTGGTGATTGCATTT
Source organism: Climacteris rufus (assembly GCA_013398175.1). Classification (NCBI taxonomy): domain Eukaryota; kingdom Metazoa; phylum Chordata; class Aves; order Passeriformes; family Climacteridae; genus Climacteris; species Climacteris rufus. The sequence goes on along the minus strand of VZRZ01001617.1, from coordinate 13,533 downwards.
GCTCTGCTTGAATGGAAGACCAGCACGGGCTTTCTGGATGCATTTAGCACTTTACAGCCTGATTTTAGTTACAAATATCAGCAGGAATGATTTCCATCAACCCACCTTCAAGGCTTTTCCTGCTAAGGCCAAGAGAATATTTATAGCATTTAATCATCACTGTTAACTGAGCAGTGGCAGCAGCAAAAGAGCTTTATTTCACTCTCTGAAATACTTCTGGATAATAGCAAGATCTCAGCTGCTTCTGGAAGTGTAAAGCCATCAGTATAAACAAATGAAAAACCAATTCCCAATAAAACGTAAGGTAAAATTATAAATCAAAGACAGGAAAACTGTCTAGAAAAAGGAGACAGAAAAAGAATGAGGTTCTAAAATGAAAAGCTGGAGTGAAATTAATTTCGGTTAAGAAAAGTTTAAGAGGTTGCTTAGCTCTTACCTGTTCAGAAGCAGCCTTGTGCCTCTGACTTCCAGTTATGAGATGTTGCTGTAAGTTTGCTCAGCCACATCTAAAATTTAAAATCAAAGTGATTTTTTTTGGACAATTTTTATAAGCATACACAAATTCAACTCAAACAGAACAGTTTATTGTCCAGAAGACGCCACTGTCTCAGTCAGAACATCACAAAGTCAATGGTGCTTACATCTCCCCAGCATTCATTATCAAACAGAGTCAGACACAGAGAGGTCACCCTCCAAGAGGCAGGGCTGTGCCACATGATCCAACTGTGACCCAGACCAAGACCTGGCCAGAGTCAGAATTTGAAGTTATCAGGCAATGAGTTCTCACTATCGCATACCAGGAGAGTTCAGAGTTGCTCCTTCATGGTTGTTGTAGTCAAGAGAGTGAATACACATTCAAGTACATGTTTGGGTTTTTTTAGACAAACAGATGATTTTCTAGGTTATCCAAAGTAGAGCAACAAAAAAACCTGTATTTTGCAATAGCAACTAATTTCTTGTTGCCCTACACTGCATTCAGTGCAATAAACATTGTGGCAGCATAAAAGAGCTGTTCCTGTCTTTCCCCACGCCCCCACCCCGTACAGCTTGATTCAATAAAAGCAACTCCCTATTTCTCTATCTCATCAGTAACATGGAAATAAACTAAGGCCTTGAATTAAGGAGGTCAAACAGGACCAACATAAGCAGAAACCCGACTCACTGAGCACTTCAGCACCTACCAGCGCAGTGTTTCACTTTAAATCTCCACCCCTGAAGGTTTTTAATAACAGGTTTAGTGTAGTTTGTCAGAAATTACATAGATGCATTTGATCCCACTTTTCAGCAAGGAATCAGACCAGATCATGTTTCCTAATGTCTTTGCAGCACAACCCGCCTAAAGAAAGTTTTGCACGCAGGTGTTAAAGCCAGTGACCGCTGTGCCGATACCCAACGTGGCTTGCAGAGCTTTGCCTTTCAGCCCGCCCCTCTTCCCCGCAAAGAGCTCAGGGCACTGCTGGGCTACGTGGGATCCCCCCAGGCACTAACCTGGTCTGTGGTTTGGCACGTGCCAGATTTTTCCAGGACTCTGCAATACAGTCTCGCCCATCACCTCTCCCAGCACGGCAACGGAGGAGCCGGCGGGAGCAGCGCCGCCTGTCCCGCCTGGGAGAGGGCGGCACGGGAAGGAAGCTCTGCATCCCCCCCGGCCTTTCTGGAGAGGATGGAGGCCGAAGAGCAGCGGGAGGCAGAGCAGGAGCTCGTCCGTCGGCGCCTACCTGAGCCGCACGGGGGGCACGGGGGGCACAGCGCGCCCAGCACCGGCCGGGGGCGCGGCCCGGGCCCGGCAGCGCCGTTCGAAGGTCCCGCCGAGC
>VZRZ01001617.1:0-11461 GCA_013398175.1 Climacteris rufus | reverse complement strand
GGGCGGGGCGGGGCGCCCGCCCAGAGCCGGGGCCGCGTCGCCATGGGGACGGGCGAGCACGGCCTCCCGGGCCGGCCCATCGCGCTCTGCTTTCGGGAGCGCTGCCCCCGGCCGCCCCCGGCGACACCTCGTGTCCTGTGTCACGCAGAGGGGCCAGTCAGTGAGAACACAATGGTTTTGGGGTCTCAGGTCCGATATCACTGTCCTGCCTGGCTGTCCCTCAGCGTAGCCCCAGGCCCTGCTGCCACCGCCCCGCCGGCATTCCCGTCACAGCTGTAACCCCGTCAGAGCCACCGAGCCTGGACCCTGATTTATGCGTGTTCTAAGCCGATGAAGGGGTTGCTGCTGCCTCTGAGCCACACACAGATCTGATTAGACATAGGGGAAGTCTCCAAACCCAGGAGATGCTGGAGCTGGCTTCCTGCCCCGTGTAAGGGAAGCAACCAGTTTAGGAAATGGAAAGGTGGGTAAAAAAGGTGTCTTTAGCACAGGTGATGCATAAACCAAGCTTCGGAATTGGGAAACCTGCACGACTCAGACTTTTTTTCATGAGACCATATAGAAACGCAATTGCTATAGGCAAAAAGAGGAAAAAATGCACAGACAAATGGTAAATCATAGGAGCAAGGAACTGCCCAGCTGTCCCAATGCTTGATGGAGAAGCAGAAAGGCAATCGAGCTCTGTGAAACCCTAAAGGTCTAAATAATGACAAGTTATGGTTACTCACAACTCCTTGGCAGGATGGCTGGAGTTCAGCTTGCCCTGCGCACAGTGACAGACCTGGGAAAGAGCGTGAGGCAAAGTTCTCTGGGAGGAAAACAGCACTAGAAATTCACTTCCTCTCCCTACTTGGAACCGGAGTGTGACCACAGAGTGAGAGAATGCTTGGAACTTTTTCTACTCTTAGAAGAGGAATGAAGTAAAACAAATATTTTTGTAATAAAAATTTAATATCCTTTTTTTGGGCTTTGTAATCAAAGCAGCTTTCTAAGCTATGCGCACATGCACAGTAATCCTCCACTAATCCTGCTCGCCTCAGGCATATGAGATGCTACGGAAATAACAAGGCAATGCATACTACAGAAGAAACTTCTAATTTGTTTTTGTCTAGCTCAGCATAAAGCCAAGCCCCAGGTGCAATGGACCATCACATGAGAAATGTAACAGAGCTCAAATGTAAAATACTCCTGCAGCCATGTGTATCAATCAAATACCAGATGGCATGAATGGGGTTACTGTGGGATGGTGTTGGGAATGGAAGTTCAGTTCCAAATCCTTTTTCCAGAAGAAGACACCATTTAAATTTGTGAAATCCAGGGAAACAGCAAGAAAGCCAGAGTTCTAGGGGGTCAGAGCCCAGTTATGGTCACTGCTGGGCACATTGCAATCATATTACCTCAGAATTTCCACTACACCTCTTTCCCCATCACTCATAACTTGGTAGTAATTTTCTAAGCAGAAATTTTCCTATCTTAAAGAATACATTCAGAACATTTTTCTCTTGGTATTCCTTCAGCTGAAATGCACGTGGACCAAAAATTAGGAGCAACAATATGTGCTTTTATGTAATTTGGTTTTGATTCGCCACTCATGGGTGTATGAAATTGGGACTGTTTTTACCGATCTTACAGTGAGGGACATCTGCTGCTAGTTGGTGTAGCTGATGCCTCCATTGGGGAAGATCCTTTTCTTTCCCTTTCAAGCACACATGAACTCCTCTAGTCTGCAGGAATGCACATTGGTGTGGCCTGTTCCACTGTGCTGGTGTCAAACCCCCGGTGTCCTAGCAGGGATGCGAGGGACCTTTTAGAGGCCAAGCCTGACTTTATTTTATTGCAACTAATAGACTGAGGCCCATCCCAGTCTGGAATCGAGCGACGGTCTGAAACTGAAATTGCTTCCTAGTAAGTGATTTGCTCCAGTTAGTGAATTGAGGGAAGAGTTCCCTTCTCATCCTCCTAGACCGGCTCTCTTGGCAATGTTAATAAAATAGACCTCGACCAAGGAGAGGTGGCAGGATGCCAAGACAGCACATCAAAACTCTTTCCTGGAGAGAGTCATCCAACAAGTTGTCAGCAGGAGCTGCGCCTCGGCTGGCCTGCCAGGGAGCCCTCTGGAAGAGCCGTAGCACAGCAAGCTGTCAGCAACACAACGCCACGTGCCTGCAGCCAGCAGTGACACGGGCCGCTGGCTCTGGGCCAGGAGGTGCACGACTCACTGCCAGTGTCCCCTCACCGGGCACAATGATCCTGCAGGTGTGGAGGCCAGCTGGTCCGACCTCCAGCAGGGCAGAGGTGGTGCTGGCAGGCTGGGAGAAGCACACCAAGCCCTGCCCATCACCGCTCTGCCTGCCCAGGTGGGAGGCAGAACATCTTTGGACAGCTCCAGGGCTGTACCCAAGATATGTACTGGGCACCCTTCTCAAACCTGGGCCCTCCAACAGCAGCTCAAGCAGCAAAGCTACCTGTGCTCCTGAGCTGACAGGGCACTTCCCACTGCAGTGTGGCTGAGCAGGCACAGCACCACCTGTGGCTAGGCCAGCAGGGACAGAGGACACCAAGCTCCTGTGAATATTGGAGAGGTTAAAGAGAAACTGCTGGAGCTAGACTGCTCCCTTGTGCACACTCCATGGGCATCACCCCCCTTGAATATGCTGGAGGTGAGCAGCCCCTTAAGAGGTTCCAGTTGGAGGCTGTTTGTGGCACCTGTGCTCACAGCTGTGACAGCTTCAAATCACAGAGTCATTAAGGTTGGAAAAGACCTATAAGATCACCAAGTCCAACCTTCAGTAAAGCACCACCACTGTGTTCATCACTTAGTCAGGTCTCCAGGTGCCACATCCACATGTTTTCTGAACACTTCTAGGGATGGTGATTTTACAACTGCCTTACCTGCTTGACTTTTGGTATTTAGGAATGACCTCCTCCCATGCCCTTAGGAGGTGATGTTTAAAAAGCAGGAGGAGGAAGTAAAGGTTTCCCACAAGCTCCTCAGAATAGATTGCTTCAGCAGTGGATGCAGGTTTGTTGAGCGTTTCCTGCTCCTCGTCACTGACACTGTGCCTGGCAGGGCTGAGCACCGTGCTGCTGCTGGGCCGGGGCAGGGTGAGGGCCGTGGTGTGCAGTTAATTGTGTGTTACTCGGGGCTGAGGGCGTTGGACACTTGCACGTGTGCTTAGGGATTACCTGAGATAAACCAGGCTGTTCCCTGGGAACAGGGACGATCAGTGCCTGCCCTGCAGCCTGCCCGGTTCCACTGCTTGTTGAGACTACAGCCAGTGGTTAGCCCCGAGTGCAGCAGGCGACAGTGCCCGTGGCCAGGCTGCTGGCTGACACTGCTGCTCTGACACCCGAGTGGGCAATTACTGCATTTGAATCCCAAAATGGCAGACATGAAGACTCAGCCGCTGTGGACTCAAAGCTGCCTGCATTAGCCACACTCTCTCTGCCCACCTGCAGGACACAGTGGTCTGATGGGAAGCTGTGTCCATGGGCAGGGGTTCAAGTTCCATAAATTTATACAAAAAGGATCAACTCTGTGGCCCCATTTCTTCAAGTTCCCACATTGCCAGCCACCATTGCTGCATATTTCCAGATGCTGCCAGGGACTCCCTGTAAATTTGTTTATGGGGCTAATTTACAGCACCTGGGAATTTTGTTATTTCTCAAGGTCATGTCTTGCTTCATGGGACACTGATGCTCCTGCCTCATTCCTGCTGTGATCTCTCCAGTCCTCAGCACTTGAACTGTATGTCCAGTGCAATAGACAAAGTGATCCACCTTCACCTGCAGTGCTCACACATACTCACACCACCCCTTTGGAAAATAATTACAGCACAGAGACTGATCCTGTTAGATTAAGACAAATTAAGAATCTAATATATAGGTTTGCTGTCAGGCTCCCAGGGTCAGGGTTCGATACAGTATATTGCGAGGAGGCTATAGGTTACCCCTGCCCCAATATTTTATCATAATAAACCAAATGGGGACAAAACACTCAGCAGCAGCCCATAAATCTATTAGCAGTGAACTGTCAATGTCCCACATACCCGGGTAATTTGTTAATTCAGAGCTGGGGCTCTTTTTTCACTAGACCTTGTAAACTCCTTTTTGAAACATCAATAAACTATCTGCTTTGACTTGTTAATCAAACGACTTTATTCAGTCCAAAGCAATTTTTTCCTAATAAAAACAGAGTATTTATCTCCATGGCTATAAAAGAGGATTGTTTTCAACTGTTCACTTATAGTTAAGAAGCACATTTAGTTTGGATTGATTTCCAATGCTTCGGTCATATCTTGTCAGTTCCCATTTCTTACACACAGCATCTCAGTTTAGCTCCCTAGCAGGGAAAACAGAACCTGCCCCAGTCAGTACTGGGAGTGGCACCAGGGGAGCAGTAACTGGCAGCAAAAAGGTCACGGAAATCAAACTTTAAAGAGCTGAACATATCCCTGTCAGTGCTCAGGCCACTTCGAGCTTTTCCCAGTCTTTCCTGCTGCTGCATCTGTCTGGTTCCCACTTCCTCCCAAGCCAGTCCAGGATTCCACCTGGGCCATCTTCCCCAGGTGCCCTCTTCCCTTGCTGCGGGTCTTGCAAAGGCTCTTCCAGCTAAACCTTGGCACAGTCTCCTCCAGCTGCTTCACTGGTAGCAGCTGGTGGTGAGCAGTGCTGTGGTGGGTGGACACAGGACTGTGGTGGACTCTCGGAGCTGTGGTAGGTGGACACGGGGCTCTGGTGGGCTCTCAGTGCCTACTGCCCCCCAGAGCACAGGCTGCCTGGCATGGACATCACTGTGGGTATGGTGGCATATGCCACATTCCTTCCCGTTCTCCAAAGCACAGGGAAGGTGTTGGGGAGATCCATTAGGACACTATTTCTGAAGGATGCAATTCCACTGTGCAGCGCAGAGGGGGAGATGCCGGGCAGAGGACCTGGGGAATGCAGTAGGGAAGGAAAGCATGTATTCAATCTCTCTGGTTATTTTTCTCCAGCCATTTGTCATATCTGCAGCAGGAGAGGATGAGCTCGAGCAGCCCCCAGCGCTCCCCAGCATGGTCAGAGCAGTTCATGAAGCTGAAGGAGGGCCAGTGCCAGCCAAGCCCCAAGCCCGTGCCCTACAGTGGGGTAGTGCTGTTCCCGAGCCCTCCCAGACACCAGGACAACAGGCTGGGCTCCACTGTGCTCACAGGACTCAGGGAGCCATGTGCTGTGTCCCCTCATGCCCACCTTGGCTTGAGCGGGTGTTCCACAGAGAGGTGGCTGTGACACAAAGGCCGGGGCTGGGATCCTTCCAGGGCACCCCAGGATCACACTGGGGTGGGATAGGCAGGAGGAGCCCACCTTGCCCCCATGGCATTGAAACTGTGGACAGCAGGAGTCTGTGCCATGACACAGGGACATCTTGGCAATACCCATCGCTCAGTCACATCGGGGAGGGTTGTTCCCTGACCACCAAAGCATGTCAGGCTGGGACACAGTGTTCACATGTGCAGAAACACTGTCTGTGGAGCACAGCCCAGCTCTCCTCTGCAGCAGCTTTGAGGAGCCAGGGAAACCCTCTGCCGACCCACTCTGATCCTAACCAGATCCTGCCCATGTCAAGCACCTTCCACTTTAGACTGATGACTTGCAGATCTTCTGCCTGAAGCATCCCCAGCGAACACCTTTCCCTAAACACAGAAAGCCGGTCCTGCGAGCAGGGAGGGGAGCCACAGCTGCCCACGGGTGCAGAGCCCCGGCCCGCAGCACCCCCGGCTCGGGGGCCAGCACGGGTGTCCTGGGGCCGTCGGGGCAGTCCAGGCTGCCCTTGTCCCGGTGTTCTCGTGGGCTGCTGCTGCTGCCTGAACGCCTGAGGGCCACACGTGGCCCTGCAGCTTGGGCTTCGAGAGGTGCTCTTAAGGGAAGCGTCACCAAATGCCTGAGAGGCACTACCGCCCTGCCAGGGTCACCACGGTCTGATGCCAGCTTGCCAGAAACCCACCGGTGCCAGGAGACAGGGGGTCAGGCTGTGCCCAGCCCAAGCGTGGCCGGCCGCACGTGTCAGGCTCCCCACAGCCGCCCTGTGCCTCTCAGACGGCTCCAGCCTGCTCTCCCCGGGATGTGGAATCAGCAGCCCCCAGCCCCGTCCGAGCCCCCGTGGGGGGGAAGGGGCAGAGAAACAAAGTCATTTATATAATGTGTCTCCCTGCTGAGCCCCTAATGGCTGGCGCTTTTGTTCTGCAGTGGCTGCCTGGCTGTGATGGGCAGGAAGCCGCAGTCTCCCTTTGTTCCATGGCCTTATTCAGCAATTTAGATCCATCATAAAAATCAAATATGCATGTTGCAATCGCCTTGCGTAAAACAGCTTCAATTTTCGCCTTTCTTTAATTGAACTCCATGGGAGAAAGAGGCAGGGCTGGGGAGCAAGGGGCAGCGGGAGAAGCGCTTTGTGTTTTTGTTCAGCGGGCTGTGAAAATGGGTAGTAATGAAAATACAGAATTTTTATCTTTGCCTCATTATTAAAAAAAAAAAAAAAGGATAGAAATCCTTGATAAGGCCTCCCTGGTAGAGGACAGCCTGTGGGGGAGAAGCCTTCTTTTCCCCGTGTTGTGGGGACGACAGGCTCAGCGGGGCAGGGGGATGAGGGGTGGCCCTGAGGGCTGCAGCATCGTGGCAGGGACTGGTGACAGAGCTGGTAGCTCCATGATGCCACAACACACATGACTGAGCTGACACAACATGGCTCTGCTTCTTTTATTGTTCCAGAGTGCCAAGCTGCTCTTCTGTTGCTGAGAGCAAACACATATCCTTAAAAATTTTGCCAGTCCCTCCCTGCGCTGCTCCCCCAGAGGGCTGCTGGGCATAGGTCCCTGGCACTGGGGGTTGCCGTATGCCGAGCCTGTCCTGGAGGTCCTGAGGCATCGCCACAGAGATGTCTCGGAGCTGCTTTGCCTCCCTCACCCCACGCCCTCCCCACAGCCCCACGGCGTGTGAGGTGACTGCCAGCGACAGAGCCAGATCCTGGGCTTCAGAGCGTGCTGGAACAGTGTGGACACAGGTTTCCATCTGGCCTCCAACTCTCTGTGAGAAAGGGGGGCAGCTTCCTGGGAGCAGAGCACTGGGATCTGCTTTGCCTTACACGTCCTGGCAGGAAGGTTCCAAAGCAATCAGGGGAACCCACTGGGTGTGTGCCAGGGACCTTTCTGTGCCACAGTGAACCTGCCCTGGCATAGAGGACCTTTGCAGGTGTCCTTCCAGAAGCTGACTGCCTGCCCAGAGCCAAGTCTCAGCCTCACAAAGCCCAGCAAGAATGGGGCAAGGCAATCCATGGTCTCACTCCTGTGTTTTTCCCCTGGGCTCTTCGTGACCATGGGCACACAGGAGAACCCCTTCTAGCTGCTGCTCACTGGGGCGTGGCAGGGCAGAGGGACACATGGCAGGGCTGATCATGTCCCATGTCCGTCTGCCCCACTGTGTGTGCTGATCACGGCACTGCTGCGGCAGGAGGGACACGACGTCACGCAATGGACAATGAATTGCCTCTTAAAAAAGAACAGGTGCTGCTCTGCCAGAACACTGAGCATTCCGCACACATATCAGTCGGACTGTGGGGGGAAGAAAGGCTTTGCCTTCTCTCTGCCCCGATGATAATTTTCTGACAATTCTGATTTGGCAGCCCTCCCAATGTGCCCAGCTCTGTGCCTTCGCTATTGCCGGGGCCATCCCCACTGACCCACTGCTGCAGCCACAAGCTGTGCTGGGGTGGCACCGGTGGTTGGGAAGGGTGGGAGCACTGGGACAGGAGGGTGTGGGCACTGTGCATATGAACATGTGTGTGCACGTGTGTGTGTGTGCATGCACGTGTGTACCTGCATGCCTCTGTGTGTATATGAGTGAACCCAGCCCGGCTGGCAGCAGTTTGGCAGAGAGCTCCCTCCCCCATGCTGAGAAAAGACCCTTTTTTGCTGTGACAATTCAATATAATTGAAAGTTTGCTTAGGAAAGAGAGTCTTTTTAACAGAACACGCTCACAGCCGAATCGATATGAATTATACGGCACAGAAGATGCCTAGGGTATTAAAACATTAATTAAGTAACATCATGCTCCCATCTAACCAACAGCACAATACCATTTATAGGTACTGCTGTCTGCTCTCTGGGGCAGTGTGGTCTCTCCTCCATCACCGCAGAGGCCATGGGAGACCTGGAGATCCTCTGGCTGTGTCTCCTTCACAGCTCAGGCAGATGCTGTCCCTGGGGATGGAACAGTGGGCACAGCCGAGTGGCCCCAGCCCTGTGGTCCCACATGGAAGGGGCCCTGTGGCTAGAGGGCTGTGTCTGTCATTTCTGCAGTGCCGCCACCCCACTGCTACCTGTGCTCTGCTGGTGGGTTGGGGACGACCAGCCGGGTCCTGCTGGGGACAAGGAGCCTGCCCCACACAGCCCTGCCAAGGGGTCGTGACCTGCTGAGGGGCCAAGACCTTGACCCGTGGAAGATGCCAGCAGCTCGATACTCAGCTGCCCTGGGGAGCCAGGCAGTGGCTGTGCCCACACAGCAGTGGCTGGATTAGCTCACGTCAGCCCAGGGACTAACACACCGATTCTGCAATACACCAAAATAGAAAGTCACTGGAGTGAAATCTGTGTCTTCACCACATCCCCTCTGGCAGAGCGTTAATTAAAATGACTCTCTAGCGCTTTAGATCATCAGGTGTACCTTGTTAACGAGCCTTGAGCAGAGAACCAGCTCCACACTGGAGTTTAAGTGCTGATGGAGTTAACCCTTCACCACTGCTGGCACAGCTTGGCCCGGTGGCAGTTTCCCAGTACATCCATCTGTGTTAGGGATGTCAGCTCTCAGCAGCCTTCCGATGTCATTCAGCCAAGGTGTGAGCACAGGACCCTGCCTGGCTCAGCGGGGAGCTGGCTACAGCGCTGCAGCCACTGCGCTGTGCTGGGGAAGTGCCTGAGCTCTGCTGGGACCCTCCGGCTGGAAATGCAGCTCCAAAGCCATTGGTAAGGCAGGTCCTGCCATGGTTGTATAAATACGCGTTTTTTGGCCTGTAAGAATGCACTAGTGAGGTGATGGCAATGAAAGGTCATTAAAAATCACTCCCAGCCTCCTCTTACCAGAATCATAGCATGGAAAAACCTTTTGATTCTTGTCAGAGGTTTGGACAATTCCCACGCATGGGCTGCTCTGAGCAGGATGCTTGCGCTGAGGTTTTTAGTTTGCAGCTTGTGCAGCTACTCGAGGCCATTTACACCTTCCTGAACATAACAAGACACTTCCTCAAGCGTGGCTGTTTTACACTGGAATTCAACCCAGGAATAAATAGCAATGTTATATAATAAACTTACAAAATGGCTGGTCTAAGAATAGCAGAGACATTAATGGAGCACAGTGCAAATAGCAGCGGCAGGAGGGTCACATTGGCGACCCTGTCACTGCTGCCTGTTAAAAAGGCAGGATGGAGTTTTCCCATTAAAAAAAAGCCCAACCAGCTGAGAGACAATCCAGATCCCCCTCTGTTTAGGCTCATGCCAGAAGAACAGTGCCCAAGCCAGGAACAGGACGAAGCAGCCTGGCCAGAAGCGAGTTTTAGAGTCCTAAGCTGCAGCGTGTCCAGGTGCACTCACCCTCACCACCCTGCTCCCCTTTTGGGGCTGCTCCTGGGGCAGGGGCTGGGGCAGATATGCTGGAGCATCCAGCATCATGCGGGCCTTGGCATTTTTGACACACTTTACTTTGTAATTCATGGCTCATGGAGTCCAAGTCAGTATGAATGTTCACCAAAGAATGCTCCATGCCCCTGGGAGCTGCTGGATTTCCAGCCCATGCTCTCTGCTGTGCTGCACATGGCAGAGCTCAGCCCCTGCTCCTGTGGAGGGGAAGGAAGCCCCTCACTGTCCTGATCCTGCACCAAGGACTCCCATACTGGGCAGACGCTTGCCCCACCTGCAATGGTGGGTGTAAATTATTTATCACTGCAGTTATAAATTAGAGATGAGCTAGGGCCCCTGTGACTCCTTTTGGATGTGGTCCCTATTAATGAATTTCAAGCTTTTTCTGCTGCAAGGGGCAAATTTTGGCAAGAGAATTGTGTACTGAGCACTCAGCAGCTCCTCTGGGTTCCCTCCCTGCTGCAGAGGGAGTGCAACGAGTCGCCACTTACCTACTTACCCGCATCTCCTTTTGATTAATCAGCAGAAAGAAACAGATGTGATTTTAGTTCACAGGTTTCAAGATGACCATGAAGGCACTGCACTTTCCCTTGAACCATTCACTACACCATCACACCCAGAATCCTTCTGCAGTCATTTAATAAAATTAAATGCTCTTATAATGTCCTTTTCACATGCAAAGCATCCCAAAGCCGCAGTACGGACGGTGCTGCTTGGCTCGTTGCTTCCACTGGAACAGGAATTCACAGCATCAGCCCAGGCGCTGTCGCCCCAACAGGCGCCTGGAGGCCCCCGTGGGGAGGGACGTGGGCACGCGCACGCATGCCAGCGGGGCACTGGGACACGCGTGTGCGGACACGTGGCTCTGCTGCGGTGCTGGGGCGATGCATGTGCCCTGCTGAGCCATGCCATGCCGTGCCGTGTCACACCATGCCACATGGCACACACCCACCCGACACGGACCCAGCACCGCACACGCGGGACATCGAGACGAGAGCTTTTGCTCATTTTTTTTTTAATGTATCACAATGAGCAGGAAACATACGTGATGAAATAGTTCCAAAGGAGTATATTCAATTACCATCTACAGTCAACTCAACTATGACAACAAAGTCTTTTGTGACAAAGTTTTTTAAAGTTTTGAAAGTTCCATGTGGTTTGTTTCTGTCAGTCTCATGTATTTTGGTACAGTTCGAGATCAGCATTGTTACAGTAACAAAAAAGCTAACAAGACTACAGTATAGAAAAACACCAAGAACATCATTTTTGGTTTCACTTGCTCTAGTTTTTGTACATTGCAAAGGCTGTTCATAACCCTCTTCACCTCATTTACGCTTTCTGTTCTACCCAACCTCGCCCCCCCCAAATAAAAACAAGAAAATAGTCAAAGTTTTGTTTCACAGTGGGCAGTATCAGCGCCGACCAACTGACCGACCAACCAACAACCGACCAACCAAGCAACCAAGCAACCAACCCAACTTCTGCTTCTATTTAAAAGCTTAATTTTTTCTTAAAGTAAAATATATTTCGGCGAGCCTGCTGGCTGTGTCCACCCCCCTTGTCCCCCACCAGCCCTGGGTGGCCCCACACAGACCTGACGCTTCTCTTATTCTCAATTGTATGAAACTTTGGCCATCTTCACCACTTAAAAAAGCTTTTTATTAAAAATAAAACAGAAACACGCTTAATGCTAAGTTTGAAGTGTTTTCCGTGTGCCCATCCTGGCCCTGCTCTGCCGCTTGCTGGAGAGGCCGCGCGCGGGCCGGGGGTGGCGCAGGGGCTCCCGCAGCCCCAC
>VZRZ01001611.1:520065-530103 GCA_013398175.1 Climacteris rufus | reverse complement strand
TTTTTTTTTTTTTTGCCCCTCAGCTCCTGCAGGGAATTCTAATGGATCAAGCAGGTCCTGTGTGTGCTTCTGTGGTCTTCCAGTCTGGTGTGATCTTAAATTACTCTTTTTTTTTAAGGTTTGGGGAGCATTTTGTTAATTCAGTTGTTGAAGGATTTTGGGGGGAGGGGAAATGACAGGTTTAAAAGAGTTTCACAATTGGAGCAAAAGTTTCCTTTCTTGGAAAAACAACTTGGAATCTTCCAGAGACTGAAGCAGCAAAATTGGCCATGGACTGTGTGCAGCAGGAGGTGGCTTCTCGTGCTGTGGAGCAGCACATGATTTCCCCTGGACATGAATGAAGCACTGAGAGGTCCACAGGAATATTTGAGCTTAGCTTAAAAGCCTTCCTGATGCTCCTGTCTGGCTGAGGCCATCCTGGGAAGGATGGGCAGAAGTTTAGCCAGATCCTTGGTGTGCTGCTGAAGTTCTCTGAAACCAGGTTGTGGAGCAGCTCCCAACACAAGGGAGGTCAGGCCACTGCTGCTTTCAAAGCCAAGTCCTTTGGGAAGAGGACAACTGATGAGCAAAAAATTTAGAATTCCATCTCTTTTTGGTCTAATTATTTTTTTTAATACTGGAAAATCAGCAGTTTATTTGGAAGTACAGGGGGGTGTGTGCTGGGTCTGACCCCTGGGTGGTGCCTTCGTGTGTGACGTGCAGGGAGGTGACGCAGGTGACAAAGATGAATTGCTCTGAGGCACAGAGCCCACAGCTTGGCACTGGCATTTCTGCTTCTGGGTCTTGGCTACCTCTTCACTCTGTCCATGGAGAGACCTTAGAGCTCCTTGCAATACCTCAAGGTATTGATTAATACCTCAAGGGTCTGCAGAGAGCTGGGGAGGGGCTTTGACAAGGGTCTGGAGTGGCAGGACAAGGGGGAATGGATTTCTGCTTCCAGAGGGCAGGAATAGATGGGATATTGGGAGGAAATTCTTCCCTGTGAGGATGGGGAGGCCCTGCCTCAGATTGCCCAGAGAAGCTGTGGCTGCCCCTGGATCCCTGGAAGTGTCCAAGGCTGGGTTGGACAGGGCTTGGAGCACCCTGGGATAGTGGAAGGTGTCCCTACCCTTGGCAGGTTCCTCTCCTGACTTGTTGGGATCTTTGTAGACTTCCCCCACTTGATCTTTAAGACAAGCAGCACAGAGGCATCGCTGTGTCCTGCTCCTCATGGTTTTCCTACAGCTGATTCCCAGTGCAGACCTCAGTGGAAACCCCTCTTGGGCAACCCCTGCTCAGTTGGGTGCATTGTTTTTTCACAATTATGGTGAGCTCAGACCTTTAAATATCCTCATTGTCATCTCTTCTCTGCAGATTTTACTTTTTAAAGATTGGTGATCCGATGCTTGGTGTTGGAACAAAACAAAGCCAGGCAGCCCTGGAGGTGTAACTGCACTTTTTTAGAGATTGGAGGTGAAGACTGTAGGTGAAGGTGGTTCTCTCCACAGGACCTGGTGGGGCTTTCCAGCTCTGTTTTAGGGTTACTGTCAGCAAACACCTGACTTTCCAAAATGCCCAAGGTGTGACTTTAATCTTCTGGGTGTTGAGCTGGTTCTCCTTGGCTGTGCTGAAGCTGAGCTTGCAGTTGGCTTCATTTTGCCCCGGTGACCAATGCAATGCCATACTTGGGATCAGTGTGAAATCCCTGGCAGCTGGCTGCTGTCAGGGTGTGTTTTTTTGGATCTACCCTGCTTGGCCTTGGCCCTGGAGCTCCTCACCACCTGCAGGAAGGGTCACTGTCTTGCTTGCAGGAGCTCTGCCAGATTTCCAGAGGGAAATAATCTTCCTTCCCCCAAATCTTGCTTGGACTTCACTGTTTCCTGATTCCTGTGGAAAACCAGTCAGTCCTGTCTCCCATGGGTGCAGAGCCTCTTCTGAGGCAGTGGGGGAGAGTGGGTGAGGTTAGACATCTTCAAACAAAGCCTTGAAAATTACTCAGGCAATCAAAGGAAATGTATTTCCACTCGAGTTTAAGGCTGCTGTTATTTGGGTGTTTCTCAGCTTCTTTACATCCTATTTGAGCCTCAGGCACAGGTATCCCAGCCCACCCGAGTCTGAGGAAGCCTGGAGACCTCCTTCAGTGGTCTCAAAGGAGACTTCTAATGTCTCCCCTCCGGTGTGGGGTCACCTGTACCCTGCTCACAGCTCTGTGTCCCTCTGCCTCCTGTGGAGCTGAGCTTTCCCATCGTGCAGAACCAGCTCTGGGCTCCCTCAGGTGTGTTGGGGTGTGACTCAGGGAGCTGTGACATCAGCGTGTCCCAGAGCCACCCTCAGCTCAGGGCTGAGTGTTCCTGTGAGCCAGGGCAGCTGGTGGGGTTGGGAGCCAGCTCAGTGATTCCACTTGGGATGAGCATCCACCTGGGACTGGATCCACTGGTGTTGGCAGCAGGGGCCTCTCCCAGTGCAGTCAGTGACTTCAGGGGACCTTTCCCAGCTCAGGAACACAGAGTTCAGCCCTCCAGTGCTGCCCATCTCCTCTGACAAGAAACCCAATCCTGCAGCCCAAACCCCTCT
The DNA here is from genome assembly GCA_013398175.1 of Climacteris rufus. Classification (NCBI taxonomy): domain Eukaryota; kingdom Metazoa; phylum Chordata; class Aves; order Passeriformes; family Climacteridae; genus Climacteris; species Climacteris rufus. The sequence goes on along the minus strand of VZRZ01001611.1, from coordinate 527,550 downwards.
GGGGACAGTTCACCAGAACTGATACTTGATTTGAAAGAACTGACTTGTTTGGCTTAATCTTGACAAAATTCTTTTCTAGCCCTAATCCTCTTCCAGTGTAAGGTGAGATCTCAAAATACCTGGCAAACTTAGAGCTCAGCTCTCTTTCTGCATCTCTGGGCCTCTCTGTAATCAAAGGTGAGGGGGGTAGGGGTGTTTTCAGCCCCTGCCAAAGATAAATCTCCTGCTGGGAGCAAGCAGGGAGCTCTTTCCCAGTCTGTGGTTAACAAGTTGATCTGACAGGCCAGAGGTGAAGCAGCCACTTGAGCTGAATTACAGGGTCTAACCAAAGATCCAACACTTCCTCTGGCTCATTAGCACAGCTGTGTTGCATCCCTGGGGACTATTTCTATCTTCTGGCTTGTCCCATGTTGACTCTGGAAATCCAGAGGCTTAGCATGAGTTTGGAGAGAGGACTGGAGCTGCAGTGCTGCTCTGGGCAGCGTGAGCTGGACTAAGGAAGGCTTTGAGCAGTCCCTGTGGTCAGTGTTACGAGCTGTAATGTCCATACTGGTTTCTGGGGCTGATGAAAATGTGTTTCCAGGCAGAGCCCTGCCTCTCTGCAAGGTGCAGGACAGATGCTGGGCTAAAGGGATGGTGCTTGGAGCGGAGTGGGGCCAGGCATAATCCTGCACTTGTCTCCTGAGCTTGCAGAGGGATCAACAACCACGCAGAAACAAATCTGGCTGGATGTCGTGGAGATGCCTTCAAAGTCACTGCAGTGCCAGTGGGGATTTTGTGTTCCCAGTCTTGCCCAGTGCATGGACTGGGTTCAGCAGGGCTGTCCCAGGCAGGGCAGTGTGGGAGGTGCCAGGGTAGGAGAAGGGCATCCTCCCTCAGCACTGCATCCCTGGGGCTGCTCATGGAAAATGTGAGAGCAGGCGCTGGGAGGGGGGAGCTGAGCTGACAGCTTGGCCTTGGCTGACTCACTGGGACAAAAACGCCTCAGTTTGGGACTGCACAGGCTCAATGACCCCGTGATGGCTCTGGGGTATTTTTGCCAGGGGCTGGATGCTCTCCCTCACAGAGTGGGTGGCACTGGGGCACATTGTGGTGGGGATTAGGGGGTGACCCCCTCTGCTCACAGAGGCTCCAGAGAGGCAGGAGAGAGGCCGGTGAGCTGCTCCCAGGGATGCTGTGCTGCAGCTGCTCTTGGACACCTCAGCACCAAGGGGGCAGAGGCAGGGACAGGTCAGTGGCCTTGTCCAAACAGATGCTACTCCCTGCCTGCCTGGGGCTGTTTGTTCTGCTGCCAGGGCTCTCTGGAGGACTCCTTTCAAGTGCTTTTGATGGAAGTGGCTCTGAAGCTGGTGTCTGATTTGCCTGGATGTGTCTGGTTTTATCCAATTGCTCAGGATCTGGGTGGCTTTGGCACGTCTTTAACCTCAGGGTGCTTCTGCTGTGCAAGGGGACTGTTCTCTCAGTGAGCAGGCTGTGGGCTGAGTCAGGGACTTGGTGCACATCCTTTGGCCCTTCCTAGGGCTCCAGAAGGCTGTTGGACTATGGATCATATCTGAAGATGCCCTCAGTATGTGCCTGATAAAGCAGAGCCCGCTGGGTTGGAGTTACAGCTCCTTCTGCAGCAACAAAGGGTGTCCAAAGACAAATGTATGGGAACCTCACTGATGACTTAGTGAGCTCTGAAGTGTTTAAAAGCAGGGAACATCAAGGCCTGACTGCAAAACAAGTGGTGGAGGCTTTGTTTTTGGGGTGCAGTGCTGCACCTGCTCTCCTTTCCCAGAGCCTTGCTGGGAGATGTGTGACTGCATTTCCAGGGCAGCAGCTGCCCTTGCTTAAAGCACCAGCCACACGTTGCTCTTGCTCCTGTCAGCTGCCTGATCTCCTCTGTTTATGTGGCTAAAACTTGAAGGCTGGAGAAGGAAGAAACCTGACCAGTGCAATGGAAACCTTCAATTCCCCGCAGTCCCAGGAGGAGAAGAGCAGCTCCAGGCTGGAGCTAGGAATGAACTCCATTTGTACACTGCCTTGCCTCTCCAGGAGGAGCAGCAGCCAGGAAAAATATCAACAGTTCCATTAAAAAGTCTGCTGGTTTGCTAAAGTAGTGGAATAAACATACCTGTAGGTAAAACGGCCTGAACCGCACAGGAAACATTAAGGGGAGCGAACACACGCAGCCTCGCTGCCTCTCCCTGTGTATCTCCCCGGTCAAAAACACTGCATCCATGGCAATGTGGACATCAAACAGCAGCTGGGGGGATTATTCTTAGCTGGGGAAGAACTGGCTTGCATGAAACAGGGGCTCAGTGGTTTCCTAGAAAGGCAAAACCTATGCTGAGCCTGCCCTGTGCTGCTGCCCAGTCTAGGGGGGAGGACCTGCAGTGAAAGTGGAGGCAGGATGTGGTTTGGGGTGGTTGTTAGCCCTCTGTTTGATTGCTGTTGCCCCTTCTTAACTTCCTGTTTCTGTGGGAATTGCGTGAGGCTGAACTGCTTGTGCTCTAACTGGGATGAAAAGCAGTGGGAAGTGGGTAACACCCTGGGAGCTCACAGAGGAGTGGGGTGGGTGTGGTAGCACTAAATGGGGGATCCAGCCACCCCCAACCACTAGGGTGGGATGAAGTTGGCCTCTTCACCCCTCTACTGAGCCCAGATCCATCCTCTGATATCTTTGGGACAGGGGAAATGGAGGGAGACCTGTATTTCATATTTCAGTGAGGGGATGTGAGCCTCGAGCCTGGCTTGAATAAGAGATGCTGCTTAGGTTTTAACCCTTATATTTTTTTGAATTCTGTATTGCCTAATGTGTAACTCTGAGATGCTTCATAGCCTGTTAGCTGCTGTTCTCTCATGCCAAGATAGACATAACAATGCCTCTCTGGGCTTGCTCTTCAAGGACACTTAGACTGCCCAGGCCCAGCTTCTAAAGGTGGGGAGCGAGCTAAGGGAGCTGGGGGGAAATTGCAAAGTTTGAATTGGTGAATTTATGCTGATGTGCAAATGGACTGAAGCTATAAAGGTGTGGAGAACTCATGACTTGTTGTCCATTTTGGGTGATGCCCCCAGGGGGGCTTTGTCTGCCCTAAATGTACCTTTGAAGGCCTTTCAAATACATACCCACCTTTATTCCTTTACTCCTGACTAGGCTCAGTTTTTGGGCAGCCTTTTCAGGCAACACTGCCAGCACTTCGTGGACCAATAACCTGGTCCCTGAGCTGCCCATAAAAACCAGCTTCCCCTTGGCCATCCCAAACAAGGATGGTATGTACAGAAAATACATGTGGAAAATGCCTTTGGTCGCAACCAGATGGCACCTGTCAAGCAGAAGTAGACATTTCTATTAGCGTTCTTATTGGAGTGTTTTGGATCCCTCCCAGGCTCGAGCTGTCCTCCCAGAGGCAGATTGATGGGATTATTGCATGCTAGAGACAGTCCCTGTGCTCCCAGGCCTCATCTGCACAGCCACTTAGCACAACTAATCTGAACTGACTTTTAAAGTGGATTAGTTCAATTACTCTTAACTAGCCCTGGTGGAAACACTCTCCTTGGGGATTAAAGATCCTTAATTCACTTTAACATACTTGATTTCAATGCAAATCAGGCTAAACTGAATTAAGGGCACTGTAGAGCCTTGTTTGGAGGAGGCACTCCAAAACTGATGTGGTTTAACCACCCCACTTTGCATTCCTGGGCTCGATTCATTCCAGTTCAGCATTGCTGGAGTGTCCCCTTACAGATGACTAATATAGGCAGCCTCTCAGATAGAAAGCTGCAAGCACTTTACCTCGGCTAATGTGTGAACCAGCTCCTCTGAAGACCTACTGCATCTGCTGAGCCAGTGCTTAAAATTGGTGTTTTAGAGGTGTTTACTCTCCTCTATTTTTTTTATTCTTATTTTCTTTCTTTTCTTTTCTTGCCTTTTTTTTTTCCTTTAACTCTTCACACCAAGCTCTTTGCTTTTTCACTTAAAAATGTAGGGCAGTGAGTCACACACCAGGTTTTCTCTGCTGAAGTGTCTGGATGAACTGGGAATACTTGACCAACAGCACACTCCTCCTTTAGCTGAGGAGTTTCTCTCCAGCTGAGGGTGAGCTGTGGTTGTGAAAGACTTTTTGGCCTCTGCTTCCCTGAAGTTTGAGTGGCAAACAATCATTCCATGTGGTGCCCTGGGCAGGATAATTCTTGCTTTGGAGGGCGTTGGGGTTTTCTTCTGCATTTTAAGTGTTGGAGGATGTGGAGCAGAAGAGAGGAATCCTGCCAGTGCCAGGGAAGATCCCTGATAATTTTCTTCCTTCAAGCTGGTCCTAAACATTTTGACTCCCTTTATAAAGGGGAGAGGAGGTAACACTGACCCCTCTGCAGAGGGGGCTCCCCATCCACTTGTCCATATCCCTACACCCCATGATCTGATCTGTGTCATCCTGACCCCTTGTCCTTCCTGTGAGACCCTTGCTCTGGATCCAGATTTCATCCCTGAGGAGCAACTGCCATCAGGCTGTGGAGGGAATGGCTGTTTGGCACAGCTTTACCCCCTTTCCTGGGGGTGGTGGCTGAGGAAAGGAAGGGTTAAACCCAGTGACTGAGATGAGTGCCAGCATTGCTCTGGGTAAGGCTTCTTCAGCGTGCCAGAGCAAGGTTTATTTTACTAATAGCCCTGTGTAACTTCACCCTCCCCTCCTGCTTAGGCTATTTCAGCTCCTCTCCTTAGTTCAGCATCACTTCAGAGCTGGGTGAGCAGTTTGGGTGGCCACAGCAGCAGCTGGCAGCCGTGTAAGGGTTTTTTTGGGGGGTGGGAACAAACCTTTAGTTTCTTTAGGTTGGGGTTTTTTTGTGGCTCTCTTGAAGAGTCCCTGCAGGCTGCAGAGAAGGGAACAGACACTGCACACAGGCAGGACATGGATGCTGCTGCCCTGATGTGCTGGGGCTGTGAGACCTCTCTGTGCTGCAGCTCAGAAATCCCTCAAAGGCCCCTCTGTGCTGCTGTGCAAAGGCTGTGTCTTGCTGACGGCACTGCCCGAACCCTAAACTGGTTTAATCTCATTTTCTTGCCACCTTCCCTCTCCCCAGCAGCTGAAGGACATCAACAAGCTGCTCCTCAGTCCCTGGGTGCCCTCAGGCTTGGCCAGGAGGTTGGCACAAACAGTGATAAGGTGGATGGTGGCTGGTGTGGTTCTGCTCTAAATCTGCTTTCTCTGGTGGAGTTTCCTGGAGTTGTGATGGAAATCAGTGGGCAGATTTGGGAGGTTTTTTTTCTTATTATCATAGAAGAGTTGTGTTGGAAGGGCCCTTCAAGATTATCTTCATCCAGCCCCTGCCATGAGCAGGGACACCTTCCACTATCCCAGGTTGCTCCAAGCCCCATCTAACCTGGCCTTGGACACTTCCAGGGATGGGGCAGCCACAGCTTATCTGGGCACCCTGTGCCAGGGCCTCCCCACCCTCACAGAGAAGAATTTCTGTCTAACATCTCATTTAAATCTCTATTCTTGCTCAAAGAGTCCCCTCAGAAAGAAATACCTTTTAAAATTTTAATTACCTGAGCCAAGAGCCCTGTCTCCCTAGGTTTTGGTGGGAATGCCTGGTGAGTTTAGCACCATAAGATGCTGGTGTTTCTGTGTCTAAGACATAAGGCCATTAACTTCATCTTTAGTATCTGTTAAGACTCTTTGGGGGAGACTCTTGCTCTGGGAAGTACTGAAAACAAAGACTACTAAGGACACATCAATTTTGGGTCAGTGACCAACTTCTAACTTCACTCCTGGAAAACTTGGAGAACTTTTCTCCTTGGAGAAAACTCCAAGGTGTTTCTGAGAGCTGTTTCACCTCAGTACACATTTTTATTTGGGGATGATGCTGTCTTTCAACCTCAAGATCTATGAAGAGGTGCATTAATACATCCTGCAAAACCTTCTCCTCTCTTAGGGATACTTGGGGAACCCCTATCCCTGGAAGTGTCCAACAGAATGGAATGGGCTTGGAGCAACCTGGCCTAGTGGAAGGTGTCCCTGCCCATGGGAGGGGGTGGAATGAGATGATCTTGATTCTCTGCCTGTTCTAGGATAGCTTTTTGAAGGCCTCTCTGGGGTCAGGCTTATAAGAAGTGTGAGTTTGTGACCACTGTCTAAAGAGGAAGTCCACCAAGCTGCCTTTCAGGTGGGAATTGCTTCCATCCAAGAGCAGCCCAGTGTAGTTTTCCATTCCTTGTGGCTTCCTGGAGGGATGACAGAGCTCCAGAGCTGCTCTTGTGAGTAGTCAGAAGTGCTGGACACCTAAATGCAAGTCCTGCATAGTCCTGGGAGCTGCATTTTAGACTCAAATTAAATGATTTTGCTTGAGGTGCCATTTTTTCCATGGTGTGTTGCTGTGACCATGGGACAGGAGGGTAAAGGACCTGCTGGAGTGGCCCTTAAAATGGATTTTTGGTAGGTAGAAGATACCTGGCAACACCTAAACTGAATTCTCCCTCCTGTGAGCCTTCAATCTGAGGAGTGTTGACTTGTGAGATTCATGGGATTGGTGAGGTTTCTTTGCTTTCTTTTCTGTGCAAGTTGCCCCTTCTTTCTGCTCCTGCACCTTTTCCATGGGGATGGAAACTCTCTGCTGTAGGAGATGCTCAACTTCCATCTAAAAAATGAACTAATCAGTGTCAAAATTGTGAGTAATGGATCAAGTAAGATGTTGGTGTATGGGTTTTGTGGCTTGTTGTGGTTTCAGGTTGGTAAAAACAAACCTAAGGAGGTTTGAAGAACCTAAGAACTCACTGAGTTCTTGCTGTGATCAGGTGGTGGTTGGATGGAGGAGCTGAACAGAATTAAATCTGGAGTAGAATCAAAGCTGCTGCCAAGTCCTCTTCCTGTGACTTTGAGGTTTGCAAGGTACCCAAAGGAGCAGTTTCTTTGCAGACCAAACTCTTGTCCAGTTAGATGAGGCCAACACCTTCCCTGTTAGTTACAAATGTACCTTGAAGCCTTTTAACACAAAGATGATGTTCTCAAAAATCACTGAAAACTCTTAAAATCAATCAAAATCTCTGCTGTGGGATTTATATACATCCTGCTTAATGGGTTCACCCTGGAACAACTCTGATCTCTTGCTGCCCTGTTTTCAGCAGCCTCAGGACAACCTGTGGGCTGTTGCATTTAGGTGCCAGGATAATTTGGTAAGGATTTGTCCTTTTTAATGGTTTCTTTCCCACCTCACTTTTTAAAGCTGCTCTAATTCCATATTGCCCTAATTGTGATATGCAAACTTTAAAAGGAAAATCACAGCCAATGTATTTTAAGATCCTTTTGGGCAAGCAGCCCCCTACTTAACGTGATAAATTTGGACAGCTTTTCTCACTAAGAAAAATAAAAAGCCTTCCAAATCAAGAAAATTATGTAAGCAAATCCGATGAGTGTGCTCTAAAATTAAACCTGCCCTGCAAGCTTTGGGACCTTTAGTGTGGAACTAGCGTTGGGGTTTTTTGTTTTTTGTTTTTTTTTTTTTAAT
>VZRZ01001611.1:480843-519985 GCA_013398175.1 Climacteris rufus | reverse complement strand
TTTTTTTTTGTGTTTTTTTTTTAAGCTGTAAAACGTTGCCTGGCAATGTCCAGTGGTGTCCTGACATTCTCTCCCTCTGATCCACCTATCCATTTATTATGAACAAATTTTAGGAACATAGAATTATCCAGGACAATCCTTGCCCAGGATCCTCATTCTAAATGAGGCACAATAGGTATTAGCCCAGAAATTTTATGGAAGCACTGGATGACTTGTCCTGTGCTCTCATGGAGCTCCTGCCATGCAGCATCCAGTTCAAAGGCATGACTCTGTAGAATTCCAGAATGGTTTGGGTTGGAAGGGACCTTAAAGATCATCTCATTCCAACCCCCTGCCATGGGCAGGAACATCTTCCACTATCCCAGGTTGCTCCAAGCCCTGTCCAACCTGGCCTGGAACATTTCCAGGGATGGGGAGCCCACAACGTCTCTGGGAACTGCAGGGCAGTTGTAGCTCGGTGTGGATTTGCTGTGCTGGAACAAACTTGTGGTGTCTCCTCATCTGTGACCAAACATGTCTGGTGTCAGCTTCCTCACCCTGCAGTTTGCAAACTGATGTGGACAGTCTAGAAATGATAATTATTTTAGGATGAAGGTGAGATAGAAAGGCTTTTCCTGGTCACTTTTTCATAAATCCCTGTCTCCTCACTCCATGAGCATTCGGGAATTCTCTTTTCTTGCTGCTGTCTTCATCCTCCTTCCCCTTGTGTTACCTAAACTCTTCTCCACTTGGTAACAGTGTTTTTCTGTGGTACATGGCCAAAGTTGCTTTGGAGCCCTTCATTCCCTTGCTGCAGACTGCTTGGAAGAGCTCAGCATTATCCTCCAGGAACAGCAGTCAACACCTGAGGGGAAGTGGAGGTGCAGGCACTGATATCTCCTGTCTGGTGACCAATGACAGGATCCAGGAAAACAGCAGGAAGCTGTTGGGAGGGGGATTAGGTTGGATCTCAGGAAAACTTTCTTCCCCCAAGAGGGTGGTGGGCACTGCCCAGGCTCCCCAGGGAATGGGCACGGCTGCCAGAGCTCCAGGAGCATTTGGACAACGCTCTGAGGCAGAGGGTGGGATTGTTGGGGTGTCTGCGCAGGGCCTGGAGCTGGACCGAATGATCCTTGTGGGTCCTTTCCAACTCAGGATATTCTGTGATTTGAGCGTCCCCATGAGGTTTCCTATGCCCTTCCAGTTTGGAATGGGAGGAAGGAAGACCCTCCTCTCTGCACGCAGTCACTGGCATGTTTTCTCCAGCCAGAGCAGGAGTTAATTGACCTTTTTAGCATTTGTGCTGAGGCAGCTTTGGGCTGTTGGTAGCCTGGGGTGACCTTAAGGGGTCCATTACACTTTTCCTGGCCAATGCCAGATAGAAACACCTGGACAATCTTAGCATTTCTCCCTATAGAGTCTCACTTTCTGCTCTTAGTTCTTGTGCCCCCAACAGTTCTGCCAGCTCGGCCTCATGAGGCGTTTCCATCTGGGGGAAAATCTCCCCTGGCTTTGTTTTATTCCTGTTTCTGCAGGCTGAGGACAGGTTTCCAGCAAACACACGGAGCATTTGTTAGCGTTGCTATCCTTCCCCTCTTTTCGTTCTTGGCCCTTGGTCCTCCCGAGCTCTCGCAGCCAGGAGACACTGAAATCCCAACTGTGCAGAGCACAGGATGGATAAACATCTTAATCTCATGGATACTTCAATCTAAATGTTTTCTGGGGCCCTCCTTCAGGCAGGATTAGCCAGGAGCGGCGCCCCGGAGGTCGTAGCCTTGCTCTGACTCGCGCCGCTGCTCAAGATGCTGAACGCGTGTGAAAGCCTCAGCAAAAAGCCTGAGATGCCATCACTGTTCTCTGAGGCTCCAGGGAGCATCTGTGTGTCCTCTTGGGCTTTGGACGTTGGTCTTGGAGCCCTGCCTGCCCCTATGAGCCATTGTGATAGCGTTGCCTGGAGCACCCAAATGTGACACGTAGCAACTGGCATTTTGGCTACCCTTAAGTGTAAGATTTTTCCAGTGTAGGTTTATATCTGGTTTGTTTTTTTTTTTTTTCCCCTTCTCTCAAGTGTGTGTGTGTTACTGTTATGATTTATTTTCAGGCTGTAACTTGGGTTTTATCACTTGAAATGCTTTGGAAACTTGGAGGGCTTTTTTTGATTAGTTGCAAGCCCTCTTTACCTCAGAGGAGAATTCCAGGGTGAAGAATGCTTTTGATTCACAAAGAAATTATATTAGAAAGGTTTTTTCTTATCTTTGTGTTCTTTGGGCATTGCTTTCCTCCTTGAAGCTGCCATTTGCTTTGCTAAAGTGCACTTTGCTTCTTGACAGCTCTAGGATGGATCGGAGGGTATTGAAATGTCAAGACTCCCAATGCAGATATCCTTCAGCAGAAAGTTGGGTGGGAAGTCAGGATCCTGGGAGAATAGTCTTGAATTCTTGTTTAAAGGGACGCAGGGTGGAAGAAATTGATACAAAGAGTGTTTTTTTAATGATAAATAGCAGTAGTTGTGTGCTAGGAAGGGTTATTCTTGCTCCCTTCATCCTGAGGCCTGTAACAACAAAGCAATGCCTCTCTGTCATTCCCTTCCTGTGAAATCTCTCCGTGATTTTGGTTTCAGTGTCTTTCATTGCTCCTGCTGCCTGTGAGTGATGCGTTGTTGGGGCACTTTCAACCACTGCTATTTTGGGGCTGGAGAGGGGTAAACTGGAGGGATTCCTTTCTCCACCACCGAGAAAACAAATGGCACCCTGGGGATTGTGGCGGAGCGGGAGCTGGCAGGGCAAGCGAGTTCCTGCCGCTCGTGTTGCTGTGGCCCAGGCCGTGGAAGCGCTCGCGGGGTTTCAAGGAAGTGAGGTGTGAGGCTTGTGGGTTGGTGTCCCTTGGGATGCAGGGCAGGGGATGCTGGATGCCTCTGTAGCCTCGGGGAGGGCTGGGGGGAGGCGAGGCACCGAGGCTGGGGCTGGGACAACTTCCTTGACACGGGGCCAACTGGGAAGTCTCGAGCTCACATGAAGAAAAGGGATGGGGAATGTGATTCTGTCTCCCAGGAAAGGATGGAAAAGTGAGGAGAAGGACGTGGCCAAGTTTTGTCACAGAGCTCTTGGGTTTCAGCTGCTGCTTCAGCAACGTGGTTGTGCAGGTTTGCTTAAAAAGCTGGGAGTTCTGGTTCAGTTTGTGCGAGAAACCAAAGGCAGATCTCGCCCTAGGGTGTGTATCTGCCTAAACTCAAAACTTCCTTAAATTTTCTGGATTTCTCTTCAATTTAAATTCATGCCCTTCCTTTCAAATATGCTTTGCCACAGGATTCAAGGATAGAAAATAACTCGGGCTAAATTGGAGGGCTCAGACAGATTTTAAGTTCTTTTGCCCCCTGAATTGTCTTCGTGTATTGAGAGAGCAGCTCTGGTTCTGCTTATCCTTGTGGTGAGGAAACCTGTTGGGCAGATTTATTCATAGGCAAGAGGTTTTTAGTTTCTTTAATTGGAAATAAGTCTACTCCTGCTCCAGTATCATTATTCATATTTCTTGAGATTTTATTCTATATCTGATCACCTCTGTGACACTTGGAAATTAATGTAGATGCTTCTGATTTTATTTTTTAATTATTTTTAGCCTATTGGCTCTGATTCTGAACAGCTCCATGTAGTTGTGCCCTGTATCCTTCTGGGAATGATGACTCAGTCTCCAGATCCACTGAAATAGGTGGGATGTGGGATTTGTACAGCTAAGCCCACGTGCATTTTGAAGACAGATGGAAACTCCATTTCAGGCTGGGGCTGCTCTGGTGGTGATTAGCTCTAATGAGCATCTGTTGATGGAGTAGTTCGAGAGGGGTTCTCAGTGTTCTTTGTCACTGCTCATGTTGGGATATGAAGGGCTGAGGTGAAAAGAAAGATTCAGGTTGTTTGTGAAGACTTATATAGGTTTTAATTTTTTATTTTTAGTTTTTATTCCCCTTATTGTTGTGCTTCCCTATTGGGTGAATTGCACCTTCACTGTCAAAAATATTAACTTTTTATTTATTCATGCCCCAGGATCTCCCTGGTGTGTCTGTACCCCCAGGTACAGGCTGAACTCCCTGGAATTTGCTTGTCCCTTGTAGTGCTGAACACAATTCCTGGCAAATCCATGGAAAACTGAGCATAACCACCAGAGTGCATGTGCAAGTGAACCCAGATGCAACATGATTCAACACCAGCACCTCAAATATCTGGAGTCACCTTTTACTACCCAATTACTGCTAATTAAGAGTCCACAGTTTAATTTGGGAAACTCCAGAGGTGACCTGTAGGAGTGACCTCAATCATCCCCTCCATGCCTGCACCCTGCCATGGAATTTTGTCCCGTGATTACACGTGAGGTTTGTTCTGCAGCTCCTCGCCTCTTGCAGTGAACGGGCAATTACTGAATATTTCTGCACTGTTCTCATTAACTGCCTGGCCCCAGGGCTGGTTTAGAACACATTATCCATGTCCTGCACTCGATGGAAAACACATTTGGTTCCTCGTGGGTGTTTTTAAGGTGCTGTCTGAGACACAGAGCTCAGAGAGAGCTGTCAAGAGTCCACTTACCTCCAGCATCCCTCCTGATGCTGAAAGTCAGCTTTGCTTTCATTATTTCAGAGTACTTAGAATTGCCATAGGTCATCCCATATTTAGTTGTCACACCAGGGAAACCTAAAGACAGGAAAATGAGGAACACTAATGACTTGTGAACAACTGTGAATGCTCTTTCCCTGAATTTGCCTTTTATTGTGGAGCTACGAGAATGAATTTTAATTCTCAAAAATTAGTTTGCTCCTCCCATTGCCCACTGCCTCCTTTCCTTCTAGTTGTCCTTTGGGAATGAAGACAAGATGGGAATGTGGAAAAGCATATCTCTTGTAGTGCTCCTTTGGAGAATATGGCCATTTTAAAATTCTTTTAACTAGAATTGGTTTCCTACTGCATACATAGAATTGTGCTGATGTTTCCTGGCCCTTGAGTGGCTGAAAGAGAGGTCATTTGTCTGTAATGATATTTTTCTTTTCACTTCTTCCGCTTCTACTTCCCAAAGGAGTTCACAAGGCATCATTTAGACACCAAACTTTCAAATCTCTTCATCTCCTTCACAGAGGGGTTCTATAGCATTCTGAATTTAAGAGGAATTTAGAGATGTAGGTAATTTTTTCAAATGAGATGTCAGCTAAATGCCTTTGAATCTTTACCAGACTTGTCCAGCCCTGGATTGGGAATGGATTCTGTATTTCCAAACCACACAAACAATTTATGTAGTGAGGCAGAACATCCTCCTGGGTCAGCACTTTGTGTTGAGTGCAGAAATTGCATCAGTTGGCTTTTCCCAAATGTGGAGATTATTGGGATATCTCTCAGCTGGGAATTCTGGCCTCACTGTAGTTTCTCACAGTCAGCTGAAATGCAACAGTCTTTTTAAAAGAAAAGATTAAAATCCTGTACTGAAGATTTTTTGGAGAGTAGACCCAAAAAAACCCCATTTCTGAGGTCTAAAGCATAAAATTATTAACAAAAAGGGAAATCACAGAATCCCAGAATGGCTTGGGTTGGAAGGGACCATAAAATCATGGGTAGGGACACCTTCCACTATCCCAGGTTGCTCCAAGCCCCATCCAACCTGGCCTTGGACACTTCCAGGGATGGGGCAGCCACAGCTTCTCTGGGTGCCCTGTGCCAGGGCCTGCCCACCCTTAAAGCCAAGATTTTCTTAATATGTGACCTAAACTTCCCCTTCTTCAGTTTGAAGCCGTTCCCTCTTGTCGTGTCACTCCAAGCCCTTGTCCAAAGTCTCCTTCCAGCTCTCTTGGAGGGCTCCCGTTAGGTACTAGAAGCATTTTCCTTTTTCCTCAAGTTCTTTGGGACTTAAAAATGCCCCTTAGGTGGGATATTGAAAGGCCACAATATTGGACCGTGGCAGCTTTATTGATCTCTCAGTGTGGGTGAAGATGTGGCATCATTTTTTTGGGGGGGTAACCCATAATTTAAGGACTGTCTTTCTGCTCTGCTGGTTTTCCCAGCTGTTGGTGGGTGTTTTAGGAAATGGGAACTTGCCCATATTGGTTGAAGGTGTTTTGGGTGATGTTTACATGCTGGGATAAACCTGTGGATCCTCTTCCTGTGAAAGCTTTTCCTCAAGATACTTCCTATCATGTTTTCTTGCACTGTTTAATTAGAATTGGAGATGTTTCTTCCTTTAACTGTCTGCATGCACCAGGGAAGAGGGATGCAGGGATTGGCACGGGAATAACCTCATGCAGCTCCCCTTTTGTTGGGACTTCCTTCTCAAACACCAACAACTTGCAAATCAAACAGTTTCTTTACCTGCTCTGCTGAGGTCACCTTTTTTTAGGCAGTGGTTGTAACTCAAGGCTTGCTCTGAGCTGGTTCTTGGAACTGAGGTGGAACAGCCCCAGATGGATGAAGGATGTGTCTCATGGAGCTGGGGAGCAGCTCTCAGCTCAATGAATATGGATGCAGCTGTGGCATCCCACAGCTTTACATCCAGGTCTTAAAGCCAGGCTCTGTGCCCCCCGAAGGGAACCTGAAATCTCCCAAAACGCTGTGAGGAACAGCTCCCACATTCAGGGAGGATTGGGCTGGCGAGGTGCAGAGTGACATAATATGTATTTGCCCCCTGTAATCTTTTACCCCTTCCAACATCCAGGCACACAAGGGCCGATTCAATTCTTAATCTTGGTGTAACGAAACCACCTCGTGGTTTGTGTATTTGAGTTGATCTAAATTGGGATGGCCGGGGCTCTCGAATCCAACAGCTTTAGGCTATTTTAGGTGGTGAAAATCTGCCAGTGGCACTATGGAAGGCATTTATAAGTAACAAGCTAATTATGTAAAATGCACACTGTCCACTTGTTAAGATCTTCTTAAAGTTTCATAATCTAATCAGAATTTGCTATGTATAACACTTGGCTTGTTGTCCTCCCCCCTGCCTTTTTAATGCCACTTTGTTGGGTGGGTGGATGATCAATACAGGAAGGAAATGCTTTCCTTAATACTGGTTGGTGGAGTGTGCCCCACGTGCTGCTTTAATACAAGGCATGAAGGATTTTCCTGTAATTACTGAGCACAAATGCATTGCTTTGAAGTGGATCAGAGAATCATAGCTTGGTTTGGGTTGGAAGGGACTTTAAAGATCATTCAGTCCCACTGCTGCCATGGGCAGAGACTCCTTCCAGTATCCCAGGGTGCTCCAAGCCCCATCCAACTTGGCCTTGGGCACTTCCAGGGATGGGGCAGCCACAGCTTCTCTGGGCAACCTGTGCTGGTGCCTCACAGGGAAGAATTTCTTCTGTATATGTGATCAAAATATCTCCTCTTTTAGTTTAAAACTGTTTCCCTTTGTCCTATCACTGCATAAAAAAAACTGCTCACCCTCTCTTTTATATTTTTTATGGATGATACGCAGTTCTGTCTGCTCAGCAGCACTCAAAGAATAAAACTGTGGCTTTCCCTGGCCTGTAGTATTTTGGTTAATGTGGCTCTTTGTTCATACAGACTTCATGTAGTATAAAAACACTTGGATGTGCTGAATTCAGCAGTTAATCTGAGGGTTTTCACCTGAAGTGTTGGCAAAGGTAGGTCTGGCTGAGGTCCTTGCTAATGTTCTGTAGTCAAGTCACATCCAAGAGGTAGCTGAGGGTCCTGCCGGCAGCACAGCTCTGTTAAAAACATCAATATTGATTTGTTTGATTAACCCCTGTCACAGCATCTGCTTCCCTTCCACAAACCTGGGCATGGATTGAGCCCTTTGAGGAAGGAGACACCATTCCTGTAGTGGTGTGGGATGTGGGCCTGTCTTGGTGGTGCTGAAGGAACAACAGGAGGTTGGTGGCAGATGTTCACATTGTTCTTTACCTCTTCCTCTTGCTGGGACATGCTGAGGTGTGGAGGAGCAGTGCTTTGTGGTGCTGGGGGAGTCCCAGGGAAAGAGCAGAGTGCAGGGGATGTCAGGGAAGGAAGGACCCTTGAAGCTGGAGCAGAAAACTCTGTTGGTGCTGACTTCCTAGCAACCTGTTCTAGGATACAGCATCAAGAACATATTCTCCTGCACCGGTGTCTCATCCTTACCTGAGTTTGAAACCTCGGCCAGGGCTGGTTTGTGTAGCTGGAGATCTGACCAGGAAAGTCTCACTTGAGCTTGTCAAGCCTCAGCACTGCAAATCTGCTTCAGGAAGTCATTCACAAGACACCTTTGTCATGGGCTGACCTTCCTGTTGAGTTTTGTAAGGAATCAACCTTCACAACTCATTCCCACAACCTCTGCTGGGGCTCAGGACAAGGATGAACTTCTCCCACCCCATCACCCCAACGTCTCTTGTGCATCCTGCTCTGTGCAGTGCCCTGAAAGTTTGTTTTTTCACCTGTTTAGTTTTGAAACCTGCCACGAGGATAATGTGACATTAGAGTGGAAAAGCTATCGGGGCTGTGCAGGGGAGGAATTGCAGACCCGTAAACTGCTCCCAAAATAGATGAGATGATGTGTCAAACCGCCCAACCATCCAAATCCTCCACGAGCTGACCTCCCAGGGATATATAATAGGGGCTGGTAACATGTTGTGAGGGGAGGGGGAGGTGACCCCCCCTCTGCCTGAATCCACATGCTTGTTTCTAGAAGTTGTCATTTATCCAGAAGTTGACTAAGAGCCAGTCTCTGCTTCCAGCTGGGACCTCCAGGTCCTGGATATAAAACTAGGGCTGGGTGAGGAGGAAGAAGCTCATTCTCCAGTTATTTTTCTGTCCCAATGAACTTGATGAGCTCTTTGCACTCACTGTGCTTCCCTCAAAGTTTTAATTTCATTTGTGTCGCCTGGAGAGAAAACTTTATTTTCTCTTGAGCTGCTGGAGTGTGTGCACACAGGGATATCTCCAGGGAAGCTGCTGTGCTGGCTCCAAGGTGTTTCTTCCCTGGCTGCCAGGCTCTGTGGTCTGGACAAGGGCAGCATCTGCTGGGAACAGACCGGGCAGTGTTTGGGATGGACGGCACCATTTATCCCACAGATGGGATAAGGAGGGGGAAAGGCCCAGGCCAGATCCTGCTGCTGCAGGGCTGCTCAGCCTTCATCCCCCCAAGTGGACAAAAGGGGCTGGCTGAGGTGTTGGGGAGACAAATGGGAATTCAGTGGGAAGTCAGATGCATTCCCTGGCAGGGGGAGACTGACACAGACACATGGCTGTGGGAGCTGTGCCCACAGCACGGTGTGCCCAGGGCTGCTGTGGGTGGGAGCCTTGCTGAGGACCTGGAAGGATTGTACTGGGACTGTGAGGCTCACAGCCTCATCCAGCCTGGCCTGGACACTTCCAGGGATGGGACAGCCACAGCTTCTCTGGGCAACCTGTGCCTCACCACCCTCACAGGCAAGAACTTTTTCATAACTCCTCATCAAAATCTCTCCTCTTTCAGTTTCAAAAAAAACCTTTCCCCTCATCCTATCACTCTATGCCCATGTAAAAAGTCACTCTTCTTTTTTGTAGGCTTTCTTTAAGCACTGGAAGGCCAGGAGTACAAAAATATCAATGTGGCGTGTGCTTGACACCTCTGGGGCCGTTCTTGCCGTCACCCAGAGGGTTGCAGAGTGCATTTAAAGGTTTAAATGCTGTAGCTGGAGCAAGGTGCATCTTACAGGTGGCTGGGAACACAGCAGATGCCATATGGGGTCAAATCAAAGGTTCCTCCAGCCAGACAGGGACATCTGGGGATTCCAGGGAGAACTGGGACAAGTGATGTGGCTCCTGGCAGTCAGTGGTTTAAAGGCTTCCTGAGCTCTCGTACTTCATCGTCCATCTGGGTGAACCTCCCTTTCCTGAATTTGTTTAATGCATTTTGGAATCTCTTCATCATTTTGGGCTTCGCAGCATCCGGTGGCAGTGAGCCTTGACGATTAATGATGTGCTGTTTGGAAAAAAGGCTCCCTTCTCAATGTCAGGCATTTATTATTACTATTATTTTAAAATGCTGTGCCTGGTCTGTGTCAAAAGGTCTGATCCCTGCAGTGTTCTGAGCAGAGTGCTCCTTGTGGAGCTTCCAGCCCTGGCTGGGATCTGCAGGACTTGGTCAGGCTTTGTGTCAGTAGCTTGAGCTGTAGAGAGCCAGAAGGATGGACAGGAGGTGTTTTGGGAACTGGAACTCCTTTTTTGAAGGAATGTCCTCACCCCCTTTCTGATTCCTTCTTTGTAAACCTGCTGGAATAAATAAAAAGCAACATCAGTGCAAGAAGCACAGGGAACAAGCATCTATGAGGTTTTTGGGCCTCTTTGTGTAGATTTCAAATGCCAAATATTGTTTGTTCTGTGTGATTCTTCCCAGATAAGGGAAACTGGTGAGAAAGACCATGGACTTGGATTTTCATTGCTTGGAATAGAAGAACAAAGTTATTGCTGCAGGTTTGTAGGACAGATGAATTTCTGGCTTCTAGGAATTAGGGATTTGTGGTAGGAGCAGATGGAACGGAGTTTGTATGTGGCTCAACTTCATTGCAAGAAAATCAGGCTATTGAGCACCTGAGCCATTTCCTTTGGTTTCCTGTCTTTAAAATCTGGTATAAATTCTTTTGCTGTATTCTGTCCTGTGATCCATGACATTTGTGGTCCTCTCCTGGTCCTCAATCCCACCAAAAACTGCCCAAAAGCAAGGCCGGGGAAGGGGTGATCATGTACATTTTCTGAAAGTGGGATCTAGAAAACTGTTCATGGAAAACTGTTAGGCCCAATTCTAGATTAAAATCATAGAATATCCCAAGTTGGGATCCACAAGGATCATGGAGTCCAACTCTTGGCCCAGCACAGGACACCCCAAGAATCATTTCATGTGCTTGAGGGCATGACCTACTCTAACCCCATGTCAGGGATGGAGCTGAGCTGTTTTTTCCTGCAGCAGGGAGCTGAGATCCTGGGATGGCAGGATATTCATTAGTGTAAAAAAAACCCCAACCAAACACAACTCCCTCAAAAAAGAAACCCCAAAAAACCAAACAATCAAAAGCCCCAATATTCTGAAAACCTCTCTTTGTTTTTCCCTCTAGGGCACATGGAACTAAATGAGTAAAAACAAACCTTTATTTTCTTCTCTGGGTTAATTCTTCATCTTCCATCCCACTGTTCCCACTTAGTGCTTCCCTGCACCAACCCTCCCAGCTCTGTGTTGCCTGTGCTCAGGTGGGCTCCAGGCCAGAAAAAATGATGTTAGGCTAAAAAATAAATGAAATAAAAATAAGCAGTGGCTGGATAAGGAGCAGGGGTTTGGGCTGGGGGTCCAGGAGCTGTCCAGCTGGGGAGGGGACACTGTGGGAGGATAATTCCTGGCACAGGATGCCAAGGGCAGAGCTAATGCCTCTTAAATCGGGAGTGAAAGCCCCTGTTGCTGCCTGGCCCGTGCATTCCACTGGCACCACTGGGTTGAAAATCCTTTGTAAATCTCACTGATTGCTGTTTCATTCTTGAGAGGATGAAGGGGAGAGGAAACAGCCTTTCCGTCCCTGCCTTCTCTCTCTGCTTTGGCTTGTTTATGGACAGAGTGGGTTGTTCCAGGGGAATTAGGTCTTGGGGCCGAGATATTTACCTAAAATGAAAATGTCTTTTGCTCTGATGGGCTGAAAACTTCCTGAAAAAGGTTTGCTGTAAGGAGAGGAGGAGGAAAAAGAGGAGATTTACTTCAGCCCTGTGGGTCAGGTGCACCACCAAGGGCTGAAAGACCCAAATTTGATTCTTTCCTCTGCTGTGGGGTTTCTGTGAGTGTTTGTTCCCTCTCACTGGAGAAGGGAGGGCAAATCCTTCCTTCTGTGGGTACTGTTGGTTGTAATTCATAACCTGTGCAGGTCTCCTGCTTTGCAGGAGTGGGAAATGCTGCAGCAGCTTGAAGGATTTGCTTGTGGTGTTTCTGGTTGCCAGGGTGCCAAGAGAGCTGCTCCTGGTGGTACCTTCATCCCATAATGTCCTCTGTGGGAGTAAGAACATTTCCAGCCCTCCACAGCTGAATTGGGTCACGTATTCCCTGCTCATCCTCTGACAGATTTTTCATTCTGTTGCTAAATTTTGCCTTTATATATTACCTGCCAAACTTTTTGGTGATTTGTACAGGAGGAGGTGAGGGCAGGAAATTTTGGCAGCAAATTGGACAGAAGTGTATTTATAAATTCAGCAACCATCCTGTATCTGGGAGAAAACCATTTGCGTCTTGCCCCATTCCCAGAGAATCCCTTCTGAATGGATGTAACAACCTCTTGTTAAGGGGTTGGAGCCCAGTGCTGGGGCAGGCCTAGGGAAATTCCTCTTGGACCACTGTGTTCAGCATCCTGGGAGAAATATCCCAACTTCCACGTGAGCTTCATCAAAACCTAAAATGGGAAACTTGGACATCTCTGTGGTAACACCTGAAAATAACTTTGGGATCAGAGGGGTTGCTGTGAGTGCTGGAAGTGTTCAGGAAAGCTGTGTTGGGAAGGGAAGAGCTGGAGGGTTTGCACCATGGAATTATTTTGTCCAGAAGCAGCTGTTGTTTTGCCCTTTTGCTGGATGCTGGAATAACTCTGGATAGGACCCAAGAGCATGGCAGGGCCCTTCCATGTCCATGTGTCCATCCTGAGGTGCCCAGAAAGGACGTTCAGGAAACCACTGTGGAGATCTATCCAGGCATGATTGAAGACAAGCTTTTGAATGACTGAAGCCTATAAGAATCTGCACCTTTTTCTCCTTAAAAAAAACCCCAAAGTATGTATTTGAGCATATTCCATCAGGAGTCTGATGGAGACTGGTGCTTCCCTTCCCAGTAAGTGGGATGTGTTGGGTTGGAAGTTCTTCTGTGCTGCAGCTTTTGTCCTTTCTCTCCTGCCTTCCATCACTCAGAAGCTCATCCAAGGACCTACAGGGATGTTCCTCTAACCTGAAATCCCAGAAACTTCCACTAGAAAAACTCATCAGGCACATGGTGTCAGTTGGAGCAGCACTGTGGGGTTTGGCTGCTTCTCACCTGGATGCTGTGAGAATGTGAGATGCCTTGCACACCTACTCTGTGTTGTTGGGAGTGTGTAAAGTTGTAGTAATCCTATTGTGGGGGCTGTTCCTTGTGCAGAAGCTGCAGCTGAGATTTGGGCACTGCTGACTAACCAGGAAGTGACATTTGAGAGGTTGTCACCTCTGGCTGTGTTTGCCACGCTATTGAGAGGAAGATAAGGATCAAAGCAGCCATTGGGGCATAATTGTGATGGGAATAGCTGCATTCAATCCTGGAGTTTCCAATTGCATTGTTTAATGGTCTCCCACAGCAAGGCACCATTGCTCAGGGACAATGATGTGGAGAGGTGAGCCCAACGCAGAGCTGGTTGGGAATGATCCTGAGGGAACAGAGCTGGCACGGCCTTGAGGAACAGTGGAACTTGCAAAGGGCCAGCACAGATGAGTTGCAGCACAGTTGGTTTTGATTTCTAGGTGGGGCTCAGCTCTGTCTTGTAAAGCCTGGATGGTCCAAGTTTCCTCTGACTGGGAGAAACTTTTCCTCCTGTCACCTTCCTTGACCCTGACAATGTCACAGCATCTTGCTGGAAAAATTAAACTGAGGAAGGGTTGGGGTAGAAGAAGTGGAGAGCTCTGACAGAACAATCTTTGGGAAGGGGCTAAACACTTGCAATAATGTCATTGTGGAAGCCAAGAAATCCCTGCAGAGGTTTGGAGAATCTACAGACACATTTTTATGCAATTTAAGGAGATATGGGATATTTTAGTGTTCAGAGTTTATGTGAGCACAGTGGTGGCACTTAACCCTGTAAACACTTAAATAACCAAACAATGCAGTGTAGAATGAGGTGGTTGATTCTTCAATGGTCAGCTCTTGTTCCAAATATCAAATCTTCATCACTCACCATGAAACTCAGATATATTTTTTTTTTCCTCTGACTTTTGGATTTTTATACTTCAAATATTCAATAGCCTTTGTGGGAGGGGGAGTGTGGTAAATCATTTTAGGAAAAATTCACAGTGTTGGGAGTGTGGTGGTGAGAGAGAGAGAGGGCAACTGGAGGCTATTGGGTGCAAAATAAAATAATATAGGCCTGGGGTCCAGCATAACTCAGTCAGACTCCTTGAGTTGTGCAATCATTAATTTAGGTGTTGGTGTGAAGATTCGTGGTCAAGCTGTCAATTTTCCAGAAGCTTTTTTAATTATTAAAGGAAAAGTGGTGGAAAGAGAAGGAAAAAGGGCTGAAAGGGTGGCAATACCACAGGATAAAATTCATGTGGAAAGTGAAACCAGAATCAATTCTGTCATTGTACAGATGGACCAAAGATAAATCTCCCAACACAGGAGGAAGCACTGGGATGGGAATGCAGTATTTCAGCAGGCCTGTCATTCCACGCAGGAATGGCAGAGGCTTTTCCTTGCAGGAAAGCAGCTCACCTTGGCTCCCATCTCCAGTGGCACTTGCAGAGGAAACGCTGGAGCACCTCAAAGTGAGAGTGCACTCACAGGTCTGTGTATGTGCCTTAATTCCACCTCATATCCCCCAAATCCACATCAGGAAAGTCCCCATTTAAACAAGGGGAAATCCAGGGATGCTGAGGAAAGTGTGAGCTGATGAGGCAACAAAAACTCTTGACTTCTGTGTTGGAAGCAGGATCTGTCTTGAATTGCCTCTTGGAAGGGCAGTGGTTCTGTGGTGTCACAGATAAAACTTGGCTGTGGGTTATCAGTGTGAGCTCTGCAGCGGCAGGGGCCGTGCTTGGGATCCCTCCGAAATCCTGGTGGTTGAACTCCAGGAAAACAAAGCAGTTGGCAGTGGTTGAGATGAAGTTCACAACCAGGGAAGCCGAATGCCACCAGGAATGTGTGTGCAAACCTGATGGGTCTTGCTTTTTACATTAAATAATGAGAAACCTTCTGGATTCCTGCCTTCAAACCAGGGACAGGTGGAACTGGAATGGGAATAGTGGAAATGGTGTTTGAAATGTTCCTTTAAGCGTGGTGGGTGTGGCACAGGGTGACCAGGTCCTTCCTGAGGTCTGGATGTTGCACTCGGAGCAAGATTAACTCAGAAAAACCCCATAGAATATCCTGAGATGGAAGGGACCCACAAGGTTCATCAGAATCTAGAATCTCTTGAATCTGTAGACTCATGGCTCTCAGTGGGGCTGGAATTAATTTCCAGAGAGTTAAAGCTTCCTGGGTTGTGCGCAATGAACTTTTTGGTCTCTCTCCAGGTTCCTGGTGGACACACACACACAATCTTGTGGAATCCTGGAATATAATTAAAATGGTTTGGG
This sequence comes from Climacteris rufus, assembly GCA_013398175.1. Classification (NCBI taxonomy): domain Eukaryota; kingdom Metazoa; phylum Chordata; class Aves; order Passeriformes; family Climacteridae; genus Climacteris; species Climacteris rufus. The sequence continues at coordinate 504,725 of VZRZ01001611.1, read as the reverse complement.
TTGGAAGGGACCTTAAAGATCATCCAGTTCCAAGCCCCTGCCATGGGCAGGGCCACTAAAAGGTGTCCACTTCATCTGCCACTCAGCCCCTTCTGGGAGCAAAATAACACAATCACAGGATTCTGGCTGCCAGTTTAATCATAACAGTTGTGGATTGGGTGTGTAAAAAACAAAAAAAAAGCCACACACACACATGCACCCCCCCTGAAAAACTTCCTTGGAAAGAACAGCTTGGTCTTTGTGAGGAGCTGAGAAAGCGTCCGACTGACACCGTTGCCTTACAGGACCTCACTCAGCCGAGGTTGCATAAAAGGGCTTTATGGGATTATAAAGGTTCCATGCAGCGGGAGCTCGGAGGCAGCGTGTCAGGTGGGGCAGCTCTCCCTGGCTCTGCCTGTGCTTTGTTATTGATGCCACGCTCTGGAAAGTGCCACCTCACCCCTGTTCCCGGGGCCTCTGGAATGTGCGCGCCGAGCCGAGGTCCCCGGGCGCCCGTCCAGCGCTGCGGAGGGAAAATGTGTGTGTGGGGCCACGTGTGTGGCTTCTGCTCGTGGAAGCCTTCACCTGGGAGAGTTTCATTGCTTGCTGGCTAGGGAAAAACCCTTTTTCCTAAATTTACTTGTTCTAGGGATGCTTCTGAGCGATAACCCAGGCAGTGATGGACGAATCTCCACTCATCACGTGCGTTCCGTGGTTGTTGTGGAGCAGTCACAACACTGTGTAGCACCATGCATCTTGTTTCCTACCCTGTCCCTGGATCTTCATTTTGTTGGTATTTAGGTGGCTTTTGTTGGATGTACATGTGATTGGGCTGTGTTATCAGCAAGTTTTGGGAGGCTGATCGGTGGGAAAACATATTTTGAGGTATCCCAAAGCCAAGCACCTGAGGGGGAAGGTGGGAAGGGGTTGAAAATCACCAATTGCTCTGCAGAAACCTTGGCTGTAGGATCAGTTCCTGTATCCCTCCTTGCTCCAATAGCCATGTGCTGCAGGATCCTTGGATCTTGTGTTTTCCAAACCGTTTTGCTGAACAATCCCTGCTCAGTTGGAAAGGTAAAGTGGGGAGAGGGAGCTGCAGAAAATGCTTCGATGCCTCCCTCTCTCTCCTTTGCCAGCTGAGGGTCTCTTGTGCCAGCCATGAGAGTTTGCAGGAATGAACCTTTAGAGTATCATGAAGGTCAGTATGAATGTCCTGGAGATTTTATTACAGATCTCTATTCCTGTGAAGCTCAGACTAAGGCAGCTCTCTCATGAATGAGCCTCCTGGGAGCTTTGGCAAATGAGGCATCAGGGCTGGTTGATGTCTCCTCCCCTTGGGGAGCAGTCAAGACAGACCAAAAATGAAAGGGCTAAAATATGCTTGAAATGGACCTCTCTGTTTGGCTTATTATCATTATTGTTATTATTATTTTGGGGGCAGCAAAACTTGAGGGAAAATATTTTTCCATGTTTCCCTCAAATCACTCTGACTGCATTTTTATCACTGCAGGTTTTTTTTCTGGAGATCTTAATACCTTTGAATATAACTGAAGGAAAACATTTTCCTTGTCTTTGTTTTCCTAACAATCCCAACTCAGCCATTTTTGCTCCCTCCCTTAGAGAGCTGATGTTGAATCACCTCATCAGTACATCAGTAATAATTGGATCTGTACTGGATGTCCCTGGCTGTGACTCAGGTCAGGATTTTATGCCCATTGTGCACCAAGGTTTGGGTGTCAGAGCATCCTTAACTGCCTGCCCTCAGGAGCTGTGCTCCTGGCAGGATGCATCCCACTGATTAGAGAGCAATACTCGTCAAAAACAGCAAATCACTGCTCCTGCAGGACAGGTGGAGCTTTAAAGGGTTTCCAGGATCCCAGCAAAGGGGGTGAGCGGGTGCTCCCCTTCCATCCCCATCACCCCGTTTTCCCCAGTGATCCTGCAGCAATGGAGATGTCCGAGCCCACAGCCCATCCCTGTGCTCCCCTGTGCAGGATTGCACCGTTCCAGCATGTTTCCAGTTCTGGATTCCAGCCATTCTTCCTTTTTGGCCGGGGAGTGTGTCTCCAGGTCCTCCGCAAGCCTGGATAGCGATTCCCATTGACTGTGTGGACTGGCACCTGGCCGGAACAGGGCAGAGCCAGGAGAGTGGGGTACAGGCAGCCTGGCCAACAAACCTCTCCTGAGCCCAGCAGATGTTCCTGCAGCCTCTCTGCTCCCTGGGGCCGATGCCAGCCTGGTCCTTTTCCAGCAGCTCGTCACTTGACACCGGGAACAGTCCGCTGGCATCTTTTGTTGCACATTGGAGAGGCAAGGACCCTGTCCTGGGAGGAGGGAAGGGAGAAGGCAAAGGGACGTGAATTTCTTCGGGTTATTTTTTTAGGTTTTGAGTTTGTTCTGTCTTGTAAAAGCTTTTGGCAGCATCTCCTGGAAAGTGTATTCTGCTCTCAAACCTCAGGCTGTGGCTCACTGGGTTTTATGTCAGGATCTCTTCTGCTGAGGGCAGGGTGGCTTTCTGTGCTTTCTCAGTGTGTCTCCTGGGGTTTGATGGGACAAATCATCCTCTGTCTCTTCTCAGGCTGGTTTCTGGCTCTGCTTGATGTGCTAAAATGATTTTTTGTTTATGCCCAGTGACAGTAGTGCTCGTGTATTTTTGCCAGTTCTCCAAGTTCATGCAGTGAGGCACCTGAAATTATTTCTATCCAGTTTCAAACACAGTCCTGGGATGGAGATGGCGAAGGATTTATGTCCAAACAAGCTCTGTGAGAGCTGGTAGGGATCATAAATCCAAATATTTCCTCTTGCCCTTCTCCTGCTCCCACCTGGTGCACACATACTGTGGGGAACCTCACTGTAAAGTCACTCCTGGCCCAGACTTGAAATCCACGGGGTGCTCAACAGCAGATCCTGATCCCACCATGGACCCCATTTCTACCACGGGCTGTATTTTGTGGAATCACAGAATGATTTGGGTTAAAGACCACCTAGATCCTAGTCCCTGCCGTGGGTGGGGATGCCACTCTCTAATCAGGTTGCTCATTGTCCAAGTTGGCCTTGAACCCTTCCAGGGCTGGTGCATCCACAGCTTCTCTGTGCAAACCCTGCCAGTATTTCACCACCCTCCCAATAAGGAATTTCTCCCAAAAGCTTCTTCCTTCCCGTCCTCACCGTGGTGCCGCTCTGTTTCCTGGCAGGCTGACGGGCAACGAGCCGCTGACCATCCTCCCCCTGACCTCGGAAATGGAGGAAGCCGCCGCCAAAGCCCACTACAAGGTGTGTGACCGCCTGAAGCTGGAGAAGAAGCAGCGCCGGATGTGCCGGCGCGACCCCGGCGTGGCCGAGACCCTGATGGAGGCCATCAGCATGAGCGCCCTGGAGTGCCAGTACCAGTTCCGCTTCGAGCGCTGGAACTGCACCCTCGAGGGCCGCTACCGGGCCAGCCTCCTCAAGAGAGGTGAGTGCTGGGGGGCTCAGGGGTGCTCGGCACCCCCTGCACTCCTCTCCTGCCCTGCTGGGCAGCCCAGGGCGTCCTTCACCCCTGGTGCTTCACCCCGAGGCCCAGGAAGAGCTCTGTGGAAGGCTGGAGCTCATCCGTGGAAGTGCACAGCAGGCAAAGAATGTGCTAATGGGGGTAATTTATGGGCTCGCCCTGCCTGCTTCCCACTGCTGGCTGTGGCTGCTCTCCTTGGAGGCTGGAGGTGTTTGTGAGCATCTCTGCAGCCAGGAGCTGCTTTTTCTCCCCATTTCTGCTGGAAGGTTGCGCTGTTGCTGGAGGAGGAGGAGGTTTTGAAGCTCTCAAAGCTGTCCCTCCTTTATTTATTTATTTATGTCCTATTTATTTTTCCTATTTATTACGTTGGTCTTTCAGGAGAAAAGTTGAGAAAATTTCCACTTTAAGGCGAACCAGACTGTTCTGTGCTATCCTGTTAGAGAGTGCAAGGGGAGCCCTGTCATAGTGCAGGGTAAAACCTGCAAATGTCTGTGTCCTGCTATACCCAGGGAAAAGCTCCTGGATGTGAGCAGTGGGTAATTCCCACACCTTTTCCCAGCAGCTCAGGTGGAGATGGCCAGAAGTTAAGAGTCTTGGAGGAGCAGGTGGTATTTTTATCTCTTTCCTTTTTTGCTATCTCATACAGTCCAGTTTCCTCCGCCCTCCCAGTAAAATCCAGCTCTTATTTCCAGGCTGCAGCACCATTTTACAGACAGCAAGGTCTCCAGGGTTTTAGTGACTTCCAGAAAGTCCCACTCTCAGCGATGGACCTGGAAAACCCAGAGTCTGATCTCTTTAAAGATAAGAGCAGAGGTTTGCAGGGCTAATTAGTGAGGAGGAGTAATTCAGAAGCACCAGGGCTTAACTAATGCACTGTCACTGACTGGTGGAAACAAGGAAAGTCCTTATGAAACCCAAGAGGTCCAGCCAGAGCTGCAAGACATTTAAAAATATCCCTGCATGCCAGAGGAGTCCCTGGATTAGTGGTGCCTTGGGAAAACCAAGCACTTTCTCATGCTGACACCTGGAGGCCACAGCTTGTTCCTTCAGACGTGCCTGTCCCCTGGGCAGCCCTGGCCGAGGGGCGTTTTGGAGCAGCCTGAAGTTGGGCTGCCTTAAAACCCCATGGAGACCCCCCCCAATCCCACCCCTTGTCAGGGACCCGTGTAATAAATGAGAGCTCTGAGGGCTGCAGGGCTCTGCTGCTGTCTCATTCTCCCATGTTTTATATCTCTGCCCTCCACTGATGCTGTAAATCCTTCAGGTGGTGTTCCCGTGCAGTAACATGGTGCCCTGTAAATCTTTCCTCCTCTCCGGGAGATGCTGGTTCCTGGTTCAGCATTGCAACAAGTGATACCCCAGGGCAAAGGCTCACATGTATCACCCACCAGGACACAGCTTTCCAAGTTCATTGGTGTGGGCTTGTTTCTCTGCTCCAGGACCATTGCAGGGAGAAAGGAAAAAAGGGGGGGGGGGGAAAAAGCCCCAGACCGCTTTCACTTAAAAGTTTCTCTCTCTGCTTTTACACTTGGTCACCAGAGCAGCCTGGCTGCTGGTTTGCAGCTTGGGCTGATGCAGCCCCGTTTCTTAAAATAACAGGGGATTGTTTAAGCAACTCGTTATCCTCTTTGGATACTCGTGAACAATTTTGGAAATGGCTGAAACTGGATAGCTGTGGCCGGCAGACTGTCAATGCACTGGGGCTTAGAATGCCTGCATTGATTTAAAGCTCATTATCTTGTTACAAAATATCTTGGTGCAATCAAATAGTGCATGGCGGAGATGGCTTTAAAATCTGGCCAGAGCCAAATGTCACATGGAGCTGGTTGGGAGCTGCCTGCGGGTGAGATGATCCCCGTGCTGATGGGCACAGGGAATTTGGGAAGCTTGCAGTGATGGAGAATGGGAGGAGTGGAGATGAGGCTGATGGGTGGGCACTGATGGAAGGGGAGAACCTGGCAGAGGAGCTGTTCCTCCTGGCTTTCTGTCAGGCCTGGAATGCCTTGTGGTTGCCCGGCGCTGACTTTCTGCAGGGATTCCACAACCACTCTCAGTTCAGTGCTTTAAATCAGGAGGACTTCCAGTGGGGTGTAGATCTGGGCTGTCTAATAAATCAAACCACATCCAGCCTGGTGGCTCTGAATTAAGTGTTCAAGGCCAGGTTGGACAGGGCTTGGAGCAGCCTGGTCTAGTGGGAGGTGTCCCTGCCCATGGCAGGAGCTGGAACAAGATGGACCTCAAGGTCCTTTCCAGCCCAAAGCATTCCATGATTGCAGTGTGTCAGGCCTCCAGAGCAGGGTTTGCACACCCCATGCCATTGAGGACTCTCTGTTTGCACATTGGTACCTCTTTGTTCTGTGTAGCACAGGTAGCAGCTGTGGCAGGAAGCCAATTCTCAATCCAGGAGCACAGAGGCTTGGGAACATCTGTCTTTAGTAGTGGCATCGCTCTGGCAGGTACGTGGGCAGTCTGGCCTAGGGTGTAACCTAGAAAAAATACTCTACAAAGGATGAAAGAGGCTTAGAAGGCATTTTCTTCCCAGAGGAGTTTGGTGGCGTGCATATCCATGAGGTTTTGTTGTGTGAAGTAGGTAAAGAATTCTCCCACTGCTTCCAAGGAAGTGTTTGTGATGATGAAGGTGTTCCTGGGGTGTCAGAGGACATGGTCTGACTTCAGGAAGAAAACAAAATTTGGGGTTTTAACTCTCACCCCTCTTCATGGTGTCCTCACTGGGTATGGAGTTGAACTTTTAAAATTTTAACCTACCTTCCAGTGAGGAAGAGATTCCTACTCTTCTTTCCCAGGTGAGCAGTAGAATGGTTGGATAATGCCCACCACAATCTGGCTTGAGTCAGAACCCTTGAGAGGACCAAACCTCAGTCTCCTGGGTCAGATTTTCATCAGTCTTCCTGCTCCTGGGAATGTTTTGGAAAGGCAGACTCTGGGAATGGCCCCGTGAGTTTGCTTGGACTATCATGAACCTCCCAAGGAACAGTTCCAGAAATGACCTGGCAGTGTCTCTGCATGTCCTTGGTTGACACACCAGCTCACTGATATATCCACTACTGTCACCATCCACTTGTGTTATTTTTGAGTGGGGGATTTCTTGAGTCCCATCCAAAGCTGTTCTGGAATTGCATCTCAAATATGCAGTCGTTTACAGCTTCCATAGCTGGAGAATGGGGAGCTATAAATACTGCCATGTTTGCTTTTTATTTCTGGCTTTTTTAATTTGGATTGAAACCATGGGTGCTGAAACCCTCTGGGTGTCAGTTTGCCTGTGGGGGGAGTGGATGCTGCCACATCCCTACAGGTGAGCGTGGAGGTGTGCGGAAGGTTTGAGGTGTAAGCTGCTTTTCTGAGTGGGCTGCTGCATTGGGTGACACATCTCCTGCTTCCCAGCAGGAAGTGCCTTCTCGGGTGCCTTCTGTCAGCAATTGTGTTGGTCTGGAGTAGCACTCAGTGACTTGTTTCAGGAGGAGAGGGAAGAATAAGGAGGACTGGAAGTCTCTGTTGGGTTCCTGCTCTTTGGTGTCCCTTGGTAGCAGCATTGGTACCTCCCTGTCCTGCCCAGCCCTTCATGGAGTCAAACAATGGTTTGGCTTTGAGGGGACCTTAATGAACATCCAGTGCCACCCCTTGACATGGGCAGGGACACCTTTCACTGTCCCAGGGTGCTCCAAGCCCTGTCCAACCTGGCCTTGGACACTTGCAGGGATGGGGCAGCTCTTGCTTCTTTCCATTTTCAGGCAGAGACTCAGCAGTGACAGCCACCGAGCTGGCCAGATTTCATTTGCATTCTCGAATCCTGGCTTGTGCCACCTCCTCCATCATTCCTTACCCTCCCCTGTGTCCTCTTCACCAGCAGTGATGCACACAGAGCTTGCCATGCTTTGAGGGTGCCAGGAGCGTGGACCAGGCTTTTCTCAGTGGTGCCCAGCAATGGCACCAGAGGAACAGGCAGGACCTGATGCCCAGGAAGTTCCACCTGGACGTGAGGAAAACCTTCTTCCTCAGGCAGTGCCCGAGCACTGGAACAGATTGTCCAGAGAGGCGGTGGAGTCTCACTCACTGAGGATATTCCAGAACCATCTGGATGTAATCCTGTGCCCTGGGATGACCCTGCTGGAGCAGGGAGGTGGCACCAGCTGCCCCACTGTGCTCCCTTCCAACCTTATTATTCTGTGACACAACTCATGCTCACCTCACGGTGGGTTTTGCCTCAATTTCCTGTGGTTTTTAAAGTTTCTTTAAGCTGCAATTACAGCTTCTCCCTGCTCTCCCTGCAGGTTTTAAGGAGACAGCCTTCCTGTACGCCATCTCCTCGGCAGGGCTGACCCATGCCATGGCCAAGGCCTGCAGCGCGGGGCGCATGGAGCGCTGCACCTGCGACGAGGCCCCCGACCTGGAGAACAGGGAGGCCTGGCAGTGGGGAGGCTGTGGGGACAACCTGAAGTACAGCAACAAGTTCGTCAAGGAGTTCCTCGGGAGGAAGCCCAACAAGGACCTGCGAGCCAGGGTGGACTTCCACAATAACCTGGTGGGCATGAAGGTGCGTTGCAGAGGGCGCTGGGGCGGGGGGCCGTGCTGCTGTGGGGTTTTGGGGGTAGTAATGCTGTGTTTGGGGGTGGAAGCAGGAGTGTGGGATGCAAAATGAATGGAATGATCCTTCTTTTGTGGGGGGAGAAGTCTCGGTTATAGGATTATGCCCTGGTTTTCACTGTGGCTTCAAGCATCATGTGAAAGTGTTGGAGAGAGACCAGAGAGAAAGAAATGGGACTGTCCAGGCCTAGGAAATAGGAGGTAGGGGCAAAGATTGCTGGTTTCCCACAGGGAGGAGAGGATGTTACACTACAAAGGGATGGAAAGACAGGTTCTTCAGGCTTGCATGAGGCAGGACCCAGAGGAAGGGATTTATGCTGCCACAATACATCTTTGAGGGATGCTTTCCTTGCAGTTCAGTAGAGCATGGGCAGTGCAGCATCTCCTTAGCCAGGTTTCTTTAAAATTGGCTGGAGAAATACCTGGCAGGGAGCCAGGGTGGAGAGATTCCTGTCTGGCTGACCTCAGACCTAAAAGTCCCTTCAGTTTTTTTTTCTGGCAGAAACCATCCATGTCACCTAGAGCAGATGACAGTGCTTGGTTGTAGAGTCCCTTTTTTCTTTTCCCATTTTTCCTCTCTTCCTGCTCTTTATACCTTCCACAAGGCTTTACCTTCCTGCCTGAGGGCCTCCCTGCAGGACTGGCAGAGTTCAAGAAGCATTTGGACGATGCTGTGGGGCACATGGTGTGATTTTTTGAGTTTGTCCTGTGCTGGGCCAGGATTTGGACTCGATGATCCTTGTGGGTTCCTCCCAGCTCAGCATACCCTGTGACTGATGTAGAGGACAAAGCGCCTGCAAGTGCTGGGTCATCCCAGCAAGGGGGGGAAGGAAGGGGCTTTCCACCTTCTCCCATAATCTGCTTGGCTGTACCTAGCCTAGAGTTGCTCCAACACGAAAATCCCTCAGATTGGCCAGCACAGGTGCTTAGGATCAGTGTTTCATTGCACCAACCTCCAAGGGGGACATACTGTAAGGCCAGAAATAGCCCTCGAGCCTTGTTATTGTCTGTGTGATTGGATGCAGGCTTGGGGCTGGGATGGGGGACCTGGGTCTCCAGTTTCCCAGGCAAATGCAGCCCAGCCAGTTGTGCATTCTAGGAATGGCCACCCCAGCTCAGTTGTTGCTGTGTCTATGTATAAAATGTCATTCCTCACGAGGAATTGGGGCATCGGGGAATGCCACCAGCCAGTGCTGGCCAGCAAAATGTCTGCCCCTCTCCCCACTACCAGATGCTCTTAGACAGTGCTGAGATCAGGATTAGAAATATCCTGGATTTAGCTGGTGTCTGGTTTTGGCTGACAGCTTTCCTGCTCTGGATTAAAGGGCTCAGTGTCTCTGAACTCCTGTTGCAGCTCTTTGACGTGTGAAACAGGCTTTGCGGGATGATGGAACTTGTTTTAATCCTTGTGGTGGTTGCTCTGCCCCATCTTTTGGAGTTGACTGTGTGGCACATGGGACTGACAGGGGAGAAGGTGGTCCATGGAGGCTGTGATTTCATTCTGGGTGTTGCCGTGGGATGTCCTGGCTCTCCTCTCTTTCCAAAATCATATAATATGGTCTCATCAAAACCTTCAAGGCTATGGCTTTAGGTGCCACTGGCAAGTTCTTGTCAATCTATGAATATTTACCAATCTATGAATATTTTGGGGCTGAAAAACGTGCCCAGTGGGTTTGACCTAACTCCCAGAGTTCCCAATCTCAGGAGCTGCAGTCAGGATACTTGTATGGCTGAGGCCAGTCTTAGATTTAGATTTTGTCTGCTCAATTATCCATCTGTACTCTGAACTATGTGACTTGGAGCTAAATGAACTCCAAGGACGAGCTGGAGGGACTGAATCTTCCCTTCTGTGCCCTGATCCTTGCGAGTTAGCTCCCAGGGGAAGGTGCAGGACTCTCCAGCATCCTCTGCCTCCACTTTACTTGGCACAGTCGGGCTCTGGCCACTGGCAGTGGTTTTGAAGTGTAATATCTGCAGCTAAACAGCTGAGTAACAGTTGTGACGGTTGTCCAGACACTGAGAGCCCTCCTGGCAATCCAAGTCACAGACCTTTGCTGCAGGTCAGTGATCCAGTGTTCCTATTTTCGTCCACCCACAACGTGTCTGTCGGGTTGGGACTGCTGTCTGACAGCCTTCCTTGCCTATTTGCAGCAGCACTTGACAGCATTTCTCTGTTTGTGCTGCTGGAATAATAAATTGTACCACGGTGTGGTTGAAAGCCAAGCCCACCAGGTTCACAGCACCACCACGAAGCCAGGCAGAGAACAAGGGAATGCTGAGAAGGAATCTGTCAGGAGGATGGTGGTTGAAGATGAACACACATCTGTATGGTGGGAACACGTGGCCCCAAACCACTGGCACAACTCAGTGTCATTAAGATGATGATCAGAGGTGAGGATCCAGGCTGGCTTTGTGACTACCAGGTCAAAACTTGCAGTGCTTGCTTCAGATTCCACAGTATTGAAAGCAGTTTGAAGGCTGAGCATTGGCCCTCTGGATGTGGTGTATGGATTGCATTTGGCATTGCTGGCATTTTGATGTGGGTTAATGTCAGGATTGATCTGTGTCCTTCCTCCTGGCCCCCCTGCAAGTGCAAGGATGAGAGGATGGAGGATGAGCGTTGCTCAGCAGGCACTTGTACATTCCTTGCTGAATTTATGGATATTTTCCTTGAGGAAGGTAGTGAGTTAAATATGATCCTCACCACATTTTCTCTCCTTGTCTGCCTTCAAAGAAGCTGCTCACCAACCAACTCCTGCCCTAAAGGCTTTGCAACCACGGAGCAGGGTTTGCTCACCCAGTGACTGCAGCAGTCTGAAACCACTTTGGACAAACCTAGCTTGGTTATTGGAACAATAACTCATATGGATTTGATTTGGGGTGGATCAAAGGCAGTATGGGAGTGCAGACAGCCTTGATTTGTGCCCTTTTGGAAGTGAACAGTTTGGAACTGGAGTACTCACAGCATGTGGATGTGTGTGTTCGATGAGGGAGTGGAGAAGTCTCTACTAAAGATGCAGCACAAGCTTGGTGGTCTCTCCCTTATTCTTAACATGTCATTTTTCCCATCTAATTAATCCCAACCATGGCAAAATATACAAATAGTCCCTTGAGACCCAGCAAAAAAAAAAAAACCCAAGGACCTGTGCTGTACTGACTAATTTGGCAACCAACCCTCTCCCCTCCTGGTCAACACAGCAGTTTCTCCATGGTGTCACCCCAGCAAACAATCTGTGTATTTCTGCGAGGGTGACATTATCCTATCCCGCCTAGTTTTAGTGTCTCTTGGTAGACGTTCTCATTTAATTATGATTTTACTTCTGCCTTTTACAACCTTGATGGGCTGACTGTAATTTTGCTGCCACCAGTGAAATAATCAGTGAACATGTTGTGCCCGTGGTGGCTCACCAAGTTATATGATATGACCTCAGTGGTTAATGAAAGGGCGAGCTTGTCTAGTGTGAGGATGAGGTAATTAGACCAGGACTTCTCCAGCCTTCTCTTTATTGAAAAGTGGGAGCTCTGAATAGACTACTTATTAAAAAAGCAATTTCCCTTCCTTTGCCAAATCTACTCTCCCTCATTCAGCTATTCTTTCCGAGGGGTCTTGGGTGGAGAGGGTGTTTTGGGGGGAGATGTGTGTGTGTGGAGGGGATGGGAGAGAAGTCAACTGTATTAAAGCTCCATTGCCAGCAATGAAGTTTCTGAGTTATATTAAATGAAGCCGAGGCAGTCTTGCTAAAGCTCTCATCTTCTCTCTATCCTCCCCCTTTTCGCCCCTTGTACACACAAGTGCAGCCCTCTTTTGTAACCCATTAATGAAAAGTCGGAATATTAGAGCACTCAATTAGTTCCACTGGGCTTGAGTAAGTGATGTTTTAATTAAACTTGCCCAGTTTCTCAGCAAAGTATCATTAAACATGACTTTCCAACTCCCTCTCTGGAGCGTTGCTAAGTTTCTTAATCCCAGGAGTGCTGACCTCTTCCAGAGGTATGTCTGGTCAAGCATGTCTTACAGATCCAAGGGGCACAATTAAAGGGGGCTGCTGTTACCCTAGGAAAAAAATTATCATGTTCTCATTGCCTTTTTCCTTCATCCTTCCAGAAGGAGGGACACAAGCCTGAAGCCTGGGTATAAACACATTTGCCTTGAGAGCCAAGAGTGTTTCATGCAAAGCTATGGGAGGGCAGAAATGGAGAACAAAAAAAAAAAAAGATATCTCTTTAAGCAATTTTCTGCTTTGAAACTGGTTCTCTTCATGAGGCTTCATTGTTTTTCTGCACAGTGTCTCTTGGTCTGTGCAGACCATGTGTTCCTGAAGGATGGCAGAATCCTGGAATGGTTTGGGTTGGAAGGGATCTCAGAGGTTGTCTCATCCCAACCCCCTGCCATGGTCCCTGTCGCTCTTGTAGGCTTCAAGTGCAGACCCATCCTGAGACAGCTGTACCTGAAACCGTCTGGGATGCTCTGGAGTGAAAGTGGGAGGTGCATGGACTTTCCCTTGCTGTTGACTTGCTTATTTTGGAATTCCATGCAAGGAATGGCTCTTCCCCCCAGGCGGTGCTGGCAGGGCTCTCTCTGGAGGGCTGAGCGTGCCTCCCGCGCTGGAGACGCGCTCTCCATATCAGGGAGATGTTTGCCCAGCTATCATCTGTCTGAGGAACTTCATGAGCTATCACATAACACGTTATCAGAGCATGCCACCCTCTTCATTTCTGGAGCTGCGTTTTGCAGAGGGGGAAATTGAGACCCAGCGAGATTAAGTGACTCACTAAAGGTCACACACAGGCATAGCAAGGCACAACTCTCCTGTTGCAGAGACAGTGTTTACAAGCACTGACCATCCAATCTCCTACAGTTCCTACTCGTTAACGTGATTCCAGCTGAACTCCAGGTTTTTCTGCACCCCCAAGATGTTTAATAACTGCTGGGTTTGTGCTTCATACACTTGGTGCATGGAAAGAAAAAAAGGAGACTTCATGCATCCTTTTGGCAGTTTCTTAGGGATGTGTTGGCAGTGAGAAATGTGGCATCACATGTTTACCAAGGTACAAATCAAACCCAGCAAATAACAGCCTGAGACGAGCTCCTAATGTACAGATCAGTTTTCAGGGCCACCACTGGTATTAATTGCTCCAGGTTATGACAGGTAGGAATGCCCAGGCATGCTCTTTGGATTTTCCTCTCCTTTCAGGCTGAGATTGGCTCAGCCAAAGCCTTTCTAAGGCCTGGAAATCAATACTCTGGAAAAAAAATGCTTGCTGTGTCCCATAAATGATTCAGTTGGTTGTTTATGTGGAACTTTTTTAGCATGTGAAGCATGCTAGGAATACTGAGCATGGGGAAAATGCTTCTAAAGTTCTCAGTTTTAAGTAGGGTTATGTTGTTCTATGCTTAAGTGCTTGCATTTTAATATATATGTCACTAAAATATGAGTGTTCCTATTTTTTTAAAGAAGTAGAAGTAGTGGGAAGGGAAAACTGTTCTGAAAAAAACAGGTTGAGAACAGGCTCAAAAGAAGGGTTTTTTTTTTGACAAGGTGGTAGGAAAAAGAAAGGAAAGCTTCTAACAATCTGTGAAAGTTTTATAATTCAGCCAATGGCATTGGCCAGTGTGAAGGGACAAGTCTGGTCTTCTGGTTGTGTGGGGACTGTGGCTGCTGTCCAAACAAACATTAATACTAGAGCTCAGAGAATGACTAAGCCTCTTTAAATTGAAGACGGATCTGTGTGTACAGGGGATGGAAGGGATTGGATTCGTGGAGAAGCATCCCACAGCCCTTTCTGAAGGCGAGGGCAGGCTTTTCCCTGGATGAGCTGAGGCTGAGGAGAGCTTGCTCCCTCCTCTGCCCCAAACCATAGCGAATGGTTTGAAGCCTTGGAGCCGCAGCCCAGCCATGACGACAGCGGAGCAATAACCGAGGAATTCCCACGGCTGGGTGTCCGCCCTGGACTGCTGCTGCCCAGACAAGAGTTGTCTGAAAACCACCGCCAGAGCCCCGTGACCCAGCTGGGAATGAATGGGAATCCTGTCCTCGGCGTTTCAGCTAAAACACTGAGAAATTGTGTGTTGCAGCATGTCTGAGACTGATCATTACGGGGGCACTTAGTCTGAGCTTCGCAGCGCACCATTGTTGGGAGGAAGGATTACATGTTGCATAGCAATGCTCTGCTGTGATCCCTTTTCCCTGTGGCTCCTTGTAAAGCCCGTTGGGAAGGCAGTCCAGCAGCGCTATCTGATTTCCTCTGAGCAGCAAACCCCAGGAAAGATGCTTCTGCCTTGCTTTGTTTTCCTCATTCTGCTTTTGTCAGCGTTTGGTGTTCTCGCCTCAAGGTCAATGGGAATTTGTGTTCCTGAGTCGAACTATGTAGCTCAAAAAGCTTTATTTTCCCCCCAGATTGTTCTGTTTGGGACTGCCAAACCAGGTGGTTGTTCAGAGGGGAGTGAGAGGACGTAATTTTCATGTGTGATGCCATTCCTGACCTGCCACTTGTCTTTGCTTGACTTTGCTTTTGTGGTAGAAGCTCTCTACAGCACAAAAAGGATGCTCCTTGTTGCTTTTACTCCTGAATTACTACATCTCTGCTGCTGTGTGGTAGCTGTGGAGTTTGGACCATGGGGATCATGAAATATTTTGTGCCTTGGATTGAGGCTGAGCCGTTCTGCTTTACATCTGTGACAAGCATGCAGGTGGCCATGTCCTTGGTGGAGGTGAAATGAATATTCAGTGGTGTGTTCCAAAGAGGTTCAGGTCTGTGTAGGATGGAGACAAATCAGGCTCTGAACTGTGATGTGCCTTGAAATAAAGCAGAAGCTACCCCAGCTCTTGAAATTATAAGTTTATATGTTAAAGCCTTATTCTTCCTCATCTACCCTGGAGTTTTTTGGGAATAAAAACAATGTTATTCTATCCTGGAAGCCCCTCCATGTTTGGAAGCACGATCTAGACATTTGTCTCAGGACCCAGCCAGGAAAGCTTTCCCCCACACTGCTCCAAGCAACCTGCTGACTTGGATCAGTCTTGCTCTGCTTCCTGAAGAAATGAGGTGGAGTTAAGTGTCTCTGACAGGAGCTCGCAAGGAGAGGTTGCTGTGGAAGCCGGGGAGCGGGACGAGGAACAGAAGGGCTTTGCCAAGATCCATTTTGGCTCGTGGGTGGTTGGGGCCTGGAGGCAGCAGGTCCCCATCACGCCTCGCCTCGAGGAGCTGCATCGTGACTGACAGCAGCAGGGGAGGCTGCCTGGGCAAGGAATTTTTCAAGGATTTTCACTCTTGCTGCCTCGTAACATTTTTGAGCCCTTCCCGGTTCTTCCAGGAGAAGGTTTATGGGGCGGTTGGGATGCGCCACGCTTGCACAGCAGCCGTATGAAAATCCAAACGCT
This sequence comes from Climacteris rufus, assembly GCA_013398175.1. Lineage (NCBI taxonomy): Eukaryota > Metazoa > Chordata > Aves > Passeriformes > Climacteridae > Climacteris > Climacteris rufus. The sequence continues at coordinate 489,272 of VZRZ01001611.1, read as the reverse complement.
GGATTTCATGAACTGGTGCATTCATGGGAAGTGGGACAATGGGAACCTTTTATGCTTTGGTCCACCTGTGCATGACACCAAAATTGTCCCAGACACTGCTTAACAACGAGCTAGAAGTGAGTTAGGAAAATCCAGACCAGGGTTCATCAGGGACTTTGTTTGAGCCTAGATGAGGAGAATGGAATTAATCTAGCTAAATATACTTACTAGAATGCCTTGAGAGATCTTTGTGCTCCTGGAGGGACAGCTGGCTGTGAGGAATGATATTTTCAAGTACCAAAATTAGTGCTAGATGGTGGTATTTAGACACCTGAGTTTGTCCCAGAGGGTGGGATTCTCCTCACATAATCCTAAACTGAGGTGCCTCTGTGTGAGCTGGGACCCCAGGCTGCTGTTAGTGATGGAGATGTGGTCAGCACAGCCAGTTGGGAGCCTGGAGAGCTGTTCAGTGGAGCAGGTGTTTGCCTCACTGCAGGATCCTCTCCTGCCTTGGCTCCCCTGACTCCGATGGGAGTTCCGAGGCGTTCCTCAAACGTAGGTGTTTAGACTCAAATGTTTGCCTCAGTGAGGTCAGCCCTGGCTGGCTGGAGTGATTCAAGTGCCTAAACCTACATGCTTATTCCTGACTGAAGGTCTTCTGCCATCAGCCAGCTGCCAATTCATCAGGATCGGGTTTTCCAACACGTGTTGGACTGTATCTACCAGCCCCATGTGGGTGCCTTGGCTGTAGTGCACCTGCAGTGTCAGCTCTCCCACGGAGCTCCTGACAAGAACAGCCCCGTCTCCAGGTTCCCTTCCTGAATTTCATGACCCTGTCTTGTTCAATCAGCTCTAAATCCAGGAGCATGATTACAAGCTGAGCCAATTCCCGTTTGTTTCTTGCTTTCCCAACTCCTGTGCAATGGGGGTTGTCTCGTTTTCCAGGTGGAGCAGATGCAAATGTTTGGGGGGGGTGGAAAGGTTGAGGAAAGCCTGAACTGATGAATGCCTGCAGTGTGCAGCCCTTTTCCAAAATATCCCAGCAATTTGTGCCCGGTTTGCTGATGGTCTAGGCGTGAAATCAGGTGGAGGAGCTTTGTTTCACACGAACTCAACTCTCACTTCTGGACAAGCAGTGAAATGGGACTTTACATGAGGGAGGGCGCGGGCAGGGTTGGGGTTTTTCCCCCCCTCGGTGTTGAAATGTGTTCTGCACGCTCTTGTCTGACATTGTGGGATTTCTTGTGGACTTGGCGAGACACTTTGGCACACAAAGCGTGACAGCCCTTACCCCGAGCCATCCCAGCTGAGCACTATAAGCAGTAACACATCTCCCTCTGTAACCCGTCACTGCTGCGAATGCTACTGTGTATTATTGGATTGCATTTGCAAAGGTCTTGGCTGTCACAGGAATGAAGTGTGACCATTGGACGGGCTCTGCTGAAGGCTGCACTATGCATATTGTCTTTCTAAAAATGTTGCTGGAATATCACAACTGGGCCAGGCCCCAATTCCGAGTCCATGACCTATTGCACATGGGGCTCAGCAGGATTCGTGCAGCCAAATAATTAAGAACCGGATGGTCGGGAAATGGACTGGAGCCAGTCCTTGGCTGTCAGGAGGCCACAACGTAGGCAGATGCCATCATGGGCACAGCGGGGAGGCTATTTTCTTCTTTTTTAGGTACCGTAGATGCCTGAAGGAAGGGCACTTTCAAGAGTACCTTGCTAGGACCCAGCTCTGTAAAACAAACTCTGCTCTCACCTGCTGTGTTAAGGAGGGGTTGTACCCAACCCATTTAAAGTCAAAATAGAACCTAATTTGGGGGAAGGGGCAGGGAGGGAGAGTTAAGAATATAGATATAAGTTTATAGTCTGGGGGTTATCTGTGGCTATCTTATATAACGTGGCTGCTCTCATGTTGCCTGTGGATGAATCCAGGTGTAAGTCTCTCTCTGGAGAAGGCAGGCTGGAACATTCCGGTGCCATTTCTAAGGAGGTGGCTGTGGTTTTGTGCCCTGAAGCTTCTTTATTGCAGCCTCATTTGGAAAGGGTGGGATCCTTTGTTTAGCATCTGTCAGTTGATGGGTTTGGGGTCCTGTGGTATAGAGAAGGTTCCTACTGTCCACTCTCATGTTCTGGAGCATGTGCCACCCCACCTCTTTGCACTAAACTGACTCCTTCCACTTTTGTTATATCTTATCCACTTGTCATTATTGACATAGATAAATAGGTGTTAAAATATGTTTTAATCTCTTGCGTCACAGTTTTAGATCTCTGTTTACACAACGAGTGGCAATGCTGGACAATCTTTGTACATTCATTTGTATCATTAATTAGACAACTAAGCAAAGTTCTTGCAGGTAAATGTCATTCTGGGAGCTAAGAGCCATTTGCAATAAGAATTTCTTGTACTATGTGTTTTCTGCCCTCTTCCAACACGTACTTTTTGTATTGCCATCACCATTATTTTCCTGAAGCGTCTTCTAGAAAATGTCATTTTTTTGCTTGGTGTCTTGATTTGCTCTGCCATGACTGATTCTCTTTTGGGGCCGTGTGTGTGTGTCTGCAGGTCATCAAAGCTGGCGTGGAGACCACCTGCAAATGCCACGGTGTGTCTGGATCCTGCACCGTCCGAACGTGCTGGAGGCAGCTCTCCCCCTTCCACGAGATCGGGAAGCAGCTGAAGCAGAAGTACGAGACCTCGCTCAAAGTGGGCAGCACCACCAACGAGGCCACGGGGGAAGGCGACATCTCCCCCCCTAAAAAGTCCATCCCTGGCCACAGCGATCAAATCCCAAGGACTACGGACCTCGTCTACATTGACGACTCCCCGAGCTTCTGCCTGATGAGCCGGTATTCCCCGGGGACGTCGGGAAGGAAGTGTTACAAGGACAAGAACTGCGACAGCATCTGCTGCGGCCGGGGGCACAACACGCAGAGCCGGGTGGTGACGCGCCCGTGCCAGTGCCAGGTGCGTTGGTGCTGCTACGTGGAGTGCAAGCAGTGCACCCAGAGAGAGGAGGTTTACACCTGCAAGGACTGACACAGCCCGCGGCTCCTGCCGCGTGGCCGCCTTCGGCGAGCTCGGAGAACTTCCTATGGAGACAAACAGGGTTTGATCGACCTTCTGGGATCTGGAAGCTATGTTGAGACATAAGCACTTTGTAGGGTACAGGTGACCCAGCTGTGTTGCTGTTTTGTTTCTCTTTTTGTTTGTTTTTGTTTTGTTTTCCTGTAGACTGAATTCTCATGAGGTCCAACCGTGTGGAAATAAGTGCCTGTCACACTGGGGTTAGACACCAGTTGACCTTCACCTTCGCCGTCTACGCAGTCTGACGGATCATTTCTCCTTGGAACGTTGTTTCACCGATCCTCCATGAACTCCTGGGCTAAGATATTCCCTTTGGCATAAATACCCTGTACTACTTTGTTCCTGGAGCTCACCCAACTGCTTAGAGAGCTGAGCAGACGCAAAAGATCTTTCTGCTTTGAGTGTGGTGGCGCGGGCAGCGGACGTTTATTTCTCCTGAAACTGGAGAGAGTCTTGTAGGGAATGATGGATCCTGATGGTTCTTCCAGTGGAGTTTCTGCACATGGAGCAAACCAGACTCTGACAAAGAGACCCACTGGGAGCATCAGCTCTTTAATGACAGCTCAGTATCCGCGCGCGTTCTCACCAAATACAGCTCAAAAACGTTGGGTCCACCACATTGCAGACAGAAATAGACCCAAGAAAGAGGTTGGGAAGACAGCAGAAAACCAGACGTGCCTGTCCCCTTCAGTCCAATCCCGTGTTCTTTATTTAAAGCAATTCCTCCAAACGCAGGTTCTTTAGCACTATCGCTGTCTTAAATTAATTTTTTTTTTTTTAACCACTACTTTAATTTCATTTTCACTTCGTGCATGATTTATTTTTCTCTCCTCTTCCCACCTCTTGCTGATGGAATTCACCCTGTGGTAGCCGCTTCAGAAATCCAAACTGGAACTTTTTGAGTCTTATGCCAGCTGACTTTGGACGTGTTTCTCTTGAGTAGGACAAGAGAAATCTGAGTGCATCTTGGAGCCCAGGGCTGTGTTGCATTGTGGAGCAGCTGTTTTGGCCTGGATCAGACCTCTGGAGGAGTTGACTTTCCTTTACTAGGTCATCATTCCATTTACTCTAAACCATGGCAGTGGTACATGACACAAGCTGTATGTAAACCCTATGACCTTAAGATTTTTTTTTTTTTTTAACCACTAGATTGAGAACTGTATTTTAAAAGTATATCTGCTAAATCCTAACAAACTCTTGGATTTGGAATAATCGACACAAGAGACAACCTGTCAAGAGAAGCCAGAAATCTGACTGCAGGGATTGATCACTCCAATGCTGTGAAACACATGACAACCTCCAGCATTTCTTTTTCCCTTGGAAGAGAAGATTTACAGTCCAGGACTTGGTGTGCCAATATTCTTCACATAAAAGTGGATTGGAAGCAGCCAGCAAATGCCTCAGCGAACCTTTCTAAGGAACCAACGGAGAGCAGAGGGTGCTTTATTTGATTTTTGATAGCAATTTTTGATTGTCCAGTAGCAGCAATTTCCACTGAGTTTATATAAGCCATTAATCTGGTGTTCAAAGAGGAGATTTTCAACTGTTAGTAAAAATTAGCGAAACAAAACGAGAGCAGTTTCCCAAGATGGATCATTATTTTTCCGGGTCTTTTTTTTTCTTTTTTATTTTTTTGCCCCCCCTAAGAGTAGCCACTAATATTTAAGCTGTTCATGTGCATCTACTGGGAGGAGAAAAGTTAGATTTGGGGAGGTTTTGGTAACAAATACCTGCAGTCCAGCATGGCTCATTGGCATCAAGTCTTGAGGTGGGGGCATGTGGAGGGTCAGGGTGTTACTGTTTAGTAGCATTGTGGTCCTGCAGAATGAAGTGAAATCTCTTTTTTTTGGATGTTTCCTTATTTGCTGTACAATTCTGGAGGTTGGGGTAATGCTGGAGGAGGAGGAGGAGGTGGAATCCATATATGGAATTCCCGCCTTCCACCCTGGCAAGCACGCTGGGAAGATCTCACAGCTTTTGGGAAAGTCACCCTGAGCAGTTTTTCTAATGGTTTAAAAAATAAATTGCCTAGAAACCTATTATTCAGTGTGTATATATAGATATATATATACACACACCGACACATAAAAATATATATATATAAATATTGAACATTTATTTATTGTAAAGCCCTTCAGAAGGACCTTCTTATGGTTTCAATGTGGTATTATGTTAAATTCTCTTTCTCCCTCTGTCTCTCTCTCTCACACATATGTGCAAACTCACTGTTACATTGTTGTGTGTGTGCTAGAATAGCTCTTCCCCTCCAAAGTAAAGCCAGATCCAAACCTGCTCAAAACAAGATTTTTGGATCTGAATTACTCTTTCTGGCTCCATTCTTTTTATATATTTTTTTTTTTAAATCTGCTCTTAATTAAAGGATGGGCCGCAATTTATGTGCATTATTATTAATATTATTAATTATTATTATTGTTATATTTAAACCATGGGCCTCATTTTCCTCCTTTTCACTGGTGTCTCTGTCTCCATTGACCTCGCTGGAGTAACTCCACATTGCACTGGTGTGAGAGGAGAATGAGTCCCTAGAAGCAGAAGAGAGGGAAGTGTTGGCATAATTATCCAGAGAAAACGCTGGGATGGGTTGGGATAGGGAAGCTTGGTGTGTTTGGCAGTGTGGGGGAGAGAGAGATGGGTGGGAAATTAGGCAGATTGTCCAAGCTTGACTGGAAGGAAGCAGCAAAGAGTGAATGAACTACTGAGTGAAAGAGCTCTTCTGTGTATTATAACTCACGCACTGAAGCCTGGATGCTTTCTGTAAGTATTTAAAAAAAAAAAAGACAAAAAAAATTAATAACAAAAAAACCACCACAAATTGTATTTATGTTCATGTGGATATATTACTTGCCTGTTATATATTGTAAATAGCAAGGTTTATTCTCCTGTGGTTAAAAAAAAAAGTTATAAATAACTAAATAGTAGCGAGGCACATGTGTTAAATGTATAGGCAGTGTATAAAATATACTAACACTCTGAAATCAGGAGAACTTGTCTTCTTGGCCTTTTGACCTAGGGTGGTAAAACATATGTGGGTTATTTTTCTTCTCCCCCCTGCACCACGCCGTGGGTGTGTTTTGGTTGGGGGGTCTTTAGTTCCAGCGTTTTCCAATGTTTGCCTTATCGTCGAAGAAGGAATAGGGGAAAAAGCCTCATTTTGGAAAAATCCAGTGGAGCTTCAGTAGGATGGAACAAGTAGCAGCTGGGAGAGAAGATGTCAAACATCTCAAAAACCTCTGGGGTGCTTGGCCTGGGTTTTCTGAGGGTGTGAGAGATGTGTGTTGGAGTTGAATTAATTCATGGGTAGGAGCTTCTGCTTGTGCTACTCCATCCACAAGTCTGGAAAGCCCCTGGTAAGAGACACTCCTGTATAAAACAATGGAGAGTGTCCTGGAAAACCTTTTTGCCCCAGCTGGATTAAACTGGATTTTTCCAGGGAGGCTGATTCTACCCCCACACCATTGGATCTCCAGTGCAATTCCATGAAATTGCTCTGTTTTGTAAAGCTACTTCAACAGTGGATCTGGGTCCCTGAATTTTTCATGGTGTCCTTTCAGATATATTAGAAAAAAAAAAAGTGCAAAGCAACTTACCCCCTTTTTCTTACCCCCAGAGAAACAGGATTTTGCTCAGATGTAACTGGAGAAGGATGGGTGGGTGGGTGGAGGGGAGATCTCTGGTTCCTGACCCCCTTTCACCCCCTGTCCCCCCAAAGTGTCAAAGTGTTGGTTCTCCTAAGCTGATCCAGCGAGATCAGTTTTGGGGTGGGGGGGTGCAACCATTATTTATATAACTTTTTTATTAATTTTTTAAAAGAGAAGTTAGCTGATGGAAGAATATTTTTATTGAATAGTGCATTTAGTTATGTCAGAAATATAAAAAAAATATATATAATATTTTTGTAAACAAGGCAAACTGAAAACGTTTGCTGTTTTATATTAGAATTTTCTATTAAAAGAAATAAAAACCCACAGAAATAATTGTTGCACCCGTCATCTGTTTTTTAACAAGCTTCTATTCTGTGTGACTGACTCATTTATGCCGGATGTGGAGGAATGCAAAACAAGTCCTAAACGTTACGTTCTCCTTGTCTTCCAGTTATCAAAAACTCCAGTTGGTGAAACAAGCAGTGTTTGAGCAAAGGGGATTTTTAATTATTATCATTGTTAACAGTAAAAATGAGTTCTGAAGAAGGAGTAGCTTGTAATGGAAAGATAAAAAATCTACTGCAAAATGTTGAGTTTACCCTCATTTAGCTTAGAACATCCTGGTTTTGGGATGGGTCTGGATGGAGGAAATGTCTGCAATAACCAGGGATTTGCCATTGAGCTCAGTTGGCCTGGGAAGAATAACTCTTAAAAAGGTGATTGGGAAAAATAAAATCCTAATCTGAGTACGTGGGAAGGTTTAATGAAGAGGACCAAATTCCAGACTTATTCCAACACAAGCAATTTTAATCTATTTGAATGGGGCAGTGTAGGATTGGGGAGTTCGGACTTGATGTGCCGTGGTTCAGGAAGCCTGTCCTTCACCTGGGGAAGCAGGGAATGATTTATGGACCCTCTGTTGGCAAAAGAACTTTTGGGATTGCTGGTTGGGAGACCTGAGCAGGGGCAAAATAATTTCTGAGGAGTTTTTGTTGACAACCAGCTCGCTGACATCTGCCTTCCTTCAGCCCAGGTCTGGAATTCCTTTCTCCACCGTTTTTCAGCTGCCCTGTTTTAGGGAACATACAGTCGGGTGGTTTGGCTGTGGTAGGGTTGGATGAGACCCCAGATGAAGGGACAGATTTCTCAAGGGTACTTTCATGGAGTAGATGCTGCTTAAGGTGATTTTCTGGTGGATTATGCTGCCTGTGAAAAATTCCTCAGTTGATGCTGCAGTAAAATTTGGTCTGTTCTGTTCCCGACAGAACAGGTGCAGTAAAGCTCCTCATTCCCGGTTTATCCAGCTCTGCAGGCACATCTGTTGGATTGAGTCTGGCTTCCGTGGTCAGCTCATCCTGGATTTCAGTTTTTAGGATGCTAATTAGGTGATGACTTTTAGAGAGTGACGTTTTCCTACAAGAAATACAAGATGTGGCCTTTCTGGACCATATTGCTCAGCATGGCACAGGATCAGGTCCAGAGGAATCGTAGGAATCGTGGAATGGTTTGGGTTGGAAGGGTTCTTAAGGATCATCTCATTCCAACCTCCTGGTTGAATCTGGTCAACCCCCTGAAACCTGGTCATGGATATTACCATTGAATAGCTTTTAGATCTGTTTTTCACTGATTAACGTTGGAGTTGACCGGATTATTTACAAATTCTACAAACAGAATATTTCTAGACAGAGCAAACAA
>VZRZ01001611.1:447753-480818 GCA_013398175.1 Climacteris rufus | reverse complement strand
AAAAAAAAAAAAAAAAAAAAAAAGGGAATCTCGAGGCTCTGTGGGTGGGAAGAAAAGAAAATGGATTTGGCAGGACATTTTAGCTCTGGCATCGTGGTTGGCTTCCTGTAACTACAATTCCTCAGGTGCAGGAAGTGAGGGGGGCGTGAGACCCTAAATGATTCAGACACATCAAATTCCACTGTCAGGGGAAGCATCAGGATTTTGCCTTTTTCTCAGTTGCTGCTGAACGTTTTCAGAAATGGGAAAAATCCTTCATAGCAGCATTGGGCAAGGTGACCCAAAAGGACAGGAGATTCCTCGCCTCAGGAGTGTTGGGAAAGGATCTGGAATCATCCCCTGCCCTTAGATAAGGAGCAATCAGACTTTTGATAAGGTCTGCAATCAGTGGAGGCACCTCTAGAAGGTGTTTGGCCCATGTGGACGTGCCAGTGTTCCCTGCTGACAATAGAAGGGGATAAGTGAGGTGGGAATGAATTCAGGAATAATCAAGATATGTGTGGATAATCTTTCCAGCTCCCTTGGGCACGGACCCATCTGGAGCAGCCATCACCCAACCAGCACAGCAATTTCCCTTCTACCACCCCAGTCTTTAACAATTTGAAGCATGGATGTAAAGTCTAGGATTTGTTTTGCACACCTGGGATGGCATTTCCTTTTAAAGGGAGGTGGGAATACTAACATGAAGGATTAGTATTTTTCTTGTTTTTCTTTTGTTTTGTTTTTTTGTTTTTTTCCAATGTCTTATGGGAGCCTAAGTTATTTTTCTCTACCTCATATGTACAGCTTGTAGGTATAAATCTGATTCTGAGTGACTGTTGAGAATGTATTTAAGTTATTTAACATCTTTGTATAACAAAAAAAAAGAGAAAAAAAGCCAGAACAAATGAAACAATAAATGTATTTTAAATTATACTTGAAATCTGCTCTTCTTTCTTCATATCTGTTGGAAAAGCCTGTGTCCAGTGGTTGTAGGAGACCCTGTGCCTACTTCATCCTTATTCCTGGACATAGGGATATTCTTCCATTTAAGCCTCAAAAGACCCTAAAGCTTAGTAGTGTGACAGGTGTGTTGTAGTGGTACCATGAGAAATGCCTGTCCATCCATTTTACATGTGTTAAACAAGCTCAGGAGGCTGCTGGACTGCATCAGCTTCCCATGGGATTCCATACTCGCCACACTTGGCTGGAGAAGTCACTGTCAGGATGGGATGGCAAAGTTGCTCTGATCAGGTAACTGGCTCTAGCTCAGAGTAGGTAGGATATGGCCAAGTTTAGTCTGGGTGAATGACAGCAGTTGAAAGAAATTGTCATTATCCCAAGCTACTCGTGGCCTTGATCAAATATCTTTTCCTTCACAATGGGCCCCTGGAGCTGTTTAGTACCTAAAATTCATTACAGCTGAGCTTTAAATAACCAGAGTGGGAAGAGACCCACAACAATCCTCAAATCCAACTCCTGGCCCTGCTCAGGACACCCTAACAACCCCACCCTGTCCCTAAGGGCTTTGTCCCAATGCTCCTGGAGCTCTGGCAGTCTTGGGGCTGTGCCCATTCCCTGGGGAGCCTGGGCAGTGCCCACCACCCTCTGGGGGAAGAACCATTCCTGATATCCAACCTAAACCTCCTGTGGCAAAATTCACAGGTGTTACTTTTTCATGGGGATGAGGGGAATGTTTCGAAAGTTTCAGCAGCCACCTGAGGTCTAGCTGCTCAAGATCCTTCTCCAAGCATCTTTCTCATTTCCCTTGGAGGTCAAATATTCTGAACATAAGGAATCTTTATGGGGTGGAGTGGGAACATCATGTCACCAATAATGGCAGCTCAGCTGGCAGGAGGGAACTTCCACCCTGCAGTCACTTAGTGGCTTTTCGTGTCCAGGTCCTCCTTGCCAACATTTTGGCACCTTGGAGAGGCAACTAAGTGTGGTCCAAATGACTCAAACAAGCAGACAACCAACCCAAATTTCTTGGCAGACTCACCGGGTCTGGGATAGAAACACTGAGGTTGGAAAGAGCGGTAGCCCAGCTGCCCTCCCAGGGTTCCCTGGATAAACTGCTGTAAACCCCAGGTTAAACCATTCAACAGGGGCTGCTGTGTCCTCGATGGAGTGCTGGAGGACCTTCTGGGGGAAGGTGTCCCTGCCCATGACAGGGGGCTGGAATGACATGATCTTTAAGGTCCCTTCCAACCCAAACCATTGGGTGATTCTGTTACTTTGAAAACTCTGACTCGTATCTCCCAAGTGTTTCCCAGAATCAGTTCGGTTTTCCAATTCTCTCCTTCCCATGCATGCAAAATTCCTGCATTTATTTTACCTTCCAGTCTCATTTCCTGCTGTGGGAAAAGCAGCCAGGCTTTCAATCAGCCCTTTCAGAGCTGCTTCCTTTACGCACAATCAGAGCTGTTCATCCTCCAGCAGAAATGATGGATCTTTATCCAGGATGATGCTGATGTTGGGATGGCATCCCACTGTTGTACTCCTCACCGATTATCGTCCACCCAAGGAATTGTTTACTAAATCAGTGAAAACCCTGCACAAGCAATGCACCTCCTGCTTTTGCTTTGCTTTGTCCCTACTTGTGATGAGAAATATCAGCTCAAAGCTCTGAGGAACCAGGCAAACACGTTGATCCAGGTATTTTTCATAGAATCCTGGAGTGGTTTGGGTTGGAAGGGTGCTCAAGGATCATCCAGTTCCCACTCCCTTGCCATGGGCACCTTCCAGTAGACCAGGCTGCTCCACTCTTAAACCAGAGGAGCGGATGATTGGAAACGATGGGATGGGAGATGGATCTACCTCTGGTTTACTTCCCACCACCCTCTGCCACCTTCAGCTTCCCAGCTGACCTCCCATTACACTTCCTGGCAGTTGGGTAATGGGAACTCGCAGGCTTGGAACCTCACAGGCAGCCTGGGCAGCCCCTTAAAGAGCTGCTAATGGGAGTCGTAAAGCCGCAGTAGCCGAGGATGTGGCAGCGTTTTGACAGCTGTTCCCGCAGAGGAAGTGGGTGAAACTAGAATGCATTGTAAGAATTTGGGATTAAAACCAGTATCAGATGAGAGATTTCACCTCCTGGAAAATAAAATAGGTTTATTTCCCTCTTTTCTGCCTTTGATTTTCTTTGTGTCACTCGTATGTCTTGAAGGTGGTTTCAACCTGCAGCTGTGGATGTGCTGAGCAGAAGGGGAACTTGAGAACTAAGTAAAATCCAATCAAAATAGAGGTGCCTTGAGCTTAGAAAGAAATCATGACTTGCCTGAACCTCTTACAAGCTTCCAGCTACACGGAGGGATGTGCTTTTTGGGGAGATGTGTGTGTAACCCAGATAGGAAACCAGTGACTGAGCACAGATGAGTGGAGAACACCACGTGAGCAAAAATGAGGAAGAAGAGAGAGAAAAAATAATGAGGGGACAAATTTTATACAGAGCTTCCTCTTAAATAGGCATGAAAGATGAAAATCTGACTGTCATTTGGACAAAAATAAAATTGATCACCAAGAGATGAGATGAAAGAGTCAGGTCCCAGAATCATAGAATGGTTTGGGTTGGAAGGGACCTTGAAGATCCGCTCTTTCCAACCCTCTGCCAACAGCAGGGACACCTTCCACTAGGCCAGGTTACTCCAGCCCGGCCTGAAACACTCGATATTGGTTCATCATCATCATCATTGACATCATTAACAAAGCTTAAGCTGTGTTGGTGCTTTTGAACATCTTTTAGAGGTTCTAATTGAGCTGTTTAAGAGACAGATGAGATGCCTAAACTTTTTTAGTCTAAACAGATTGACATACACAGGGCCAGGGAGATGAAAGAGGGTTGGAAATGAGACATGACTTGTCCAAACCCATCCCTTACTCATTCTGAGAGCTGGGCCTGGGTCCAGGTCATAGGAAGTGCCCTCAACACTGCTTGGGATGTGGGGGCACCACAGGTGACCAGGAAAGAGACCCAAATCCTGCTACGGTTCAGAATTCACATCCTGCCTCTGTGCTGGGTTATGTAGATGGGATAGCAGCAGGAATTTTGTGTTTCCCAAGGGATTTGCTTCAAGCTGTCTCCTCCATTTCTGCCAAGGACCAGTCCTGCAGTGGGAATCAAAGGCTGGTTGGGGAGGACGCTGAATGTGACTCCCTCCTGTGCTGGTGGCTCCAGGACAACAAAGGGTGTGGCTGCTGTCAAATGCGAAATGGGGCACTTCCCTCAGGACCTGGAATATCCAGGTAGTGGAAAGTTTCCTGGGAATATTCCTGTCAAATGCGAAATGGGGCACTTCCCTCAGGACCTGGAATATCCAGGTAGTGGAAAGTTTCCTGGGAATATTCCCAGGTAGTGGGAAGTTGCTTGGAAAAGAGGACGAGCCATTCAACTTTTTACGTCCTCTCCCAGGCCATCTCTTCTCCTGCTTCCAAGAGTTATTGTCAGGATAGGGAGTGGACTGGACTTTCTGGCTACAGTCCCACTGGTTAATTAAACGGAGCCCTCATGCTGATGCCACCTGGCATAAACCAGCCCACATCCAACCTATTAAATATCCTTGCCTCCCAGAACAAGGTGGCTCTATGCAAAATGTCTCCTGGGAATGGCCCTTGGCCCGTGCCAGCTCCTGAACCATGCCAAGGAATTACTTGGGAGCACGCTTGTACCTGAGCCAAAAGCACGCCAGGGATTTTCTAGTATTTTAACAATATATTTGAGCGAGTTCCAATGCCCAGGAATGTTCCTTGCCAGTCATTAAATGGGCTAAAATCGATGGAGAAATTCAAGTGCTCTGCAAATAACCCTCACAAGCCAAGCCTGAAGTGTTTGTTGGTTCGTTCTTTGATTCTGCTGGTGGAGAAACCACATTTCTGGGAGGTTGACCTTCCTGGTTGGACTTAAATTAAAGAGTTCAAAGAATCAATTTAAAGAATTAAAGCAAGAAACAAGTCCATAGAGCTGCTGCAGCACATCAGCCTCCAGGTACCCCTGAAGTAATGGTGAGTAAATATAATTAGACTTTACAAAACTCATAACTTTTTGTATAAAACACGGCCAGACCTTGAAAAAAGCCTCGTGTCAAATGGCAAGTAAAGCGGGGGTGATCCATTTGTGGGGTTATCAGTGTTTTTAGGCCCTGCAAAATCTTCCATTGTTTCATTCCATATTCTCGAGGACTAAACAGCCACAGCTTCCTTTAATTCCTTAAAGGAGGTACCTGTATAAGGAATGCAGGAGGAACAACCCTCCCCTGTGGTTAATGGGAAGATAATCAGTGGGAATCAGAGATAAGCGGTGCCTTTCACTCAACTCTCTCTCCTCTGTTCATGTCTTGGGTTGTTGATGTGTCTGGCCTTGCACTCATTTATTTCCTTCTTGTCTGTATTCCCTGAAATCAGTCAAAAATGTGTGGATGTGGCACTTGGGCCGTGGTTTAGTGGTGGTGCTGGGTTGGTAGTTGGAATTGAGGTTCTTAAATGGCTTTTCCAACCTTAATGATTCCATGATTTACGTTCACATATCCTATAAAGGCTGGCAGCATTCCCTGCAGAATGCCAAACTCAGGGATACAAGACAAGAGGCAGACCCTGATGGCCCCTGACCAGAGTGTTAAATCCCTCACCAACACAACTAACACTAGAATATCAATTATAAATATTAGAATTCAAGTCCAGAGCCTGCTTTTCAGTCCATTTCCCACCTCTCCTTTGGTGATGAACTCCCCAGAATGGCATTTCTGTCCTGGGTACTCTTTCATCCATGGCCTTCTCAGCTTCCCCGGGGCAGTGTTAATTTCCAAGGTGTTAATTGCAAGGGCACTCAGCATAAATTAACACCCATTTCTCTCTTTCACTTGCACTGAAGAATCTCTCAAAGGATTAGGCCAGGTTGGATGGGGCTTGTAGCAACCTGGTCTATTGGGAAGTCTCCTTGCCCAGGCAGGAGGTGGAACAAGACGATTTTTAAGGTCCTTTCCAACCCAAACCATTCTGGGATTCTGGGATTTTACTTTTTAAAGCTGGACCAGGCTCTGTGTGAGTGTTATCCCTGAAGAACTGGGTAGCCTGGCTGGAGGGCTGAGGGAATAAAATAAAAATAAAGTGGTTGGGCACTGAGGTGTTGACTAAAGAGACCTCCAGCCCTAAGAAATCTGCTGGGAAATTCTACCAATTTAACCCTGATTGGTGATTCAGACAGAAGGCTCTGCATGTCTGAAATGTCACTTATTTTTATAGCAATTAAGGAGGAAAAAATGGGATTTGTTATTTCTAACATGGTAACACTAAAATTGTCTTGGACAGAGCTTTAAAAAAAGGCATAAAGGAGACATTTAAGGCACTGATGGGTGTCCTCTGCCTGATTTGGCGTCTTGGTTAAGACTGGCAAAATGTCCCAAACATCAAGGCTGGTCTGGTTTTGTGTTTTCCATGAGCTGCCTCTCTATTATTCTTCCATTTATTGTCTCCTCGGGCAAGGAAACTTCAACAAAACCCAAGTTTTCTCTTCCTCAGGTGTGAATGACCTCACCTGTGCCTGTTTGCCTTTCTTTATCCCTTGTGACGAGTCACTGGGACACGAACCCAGCTCAGAAACTACAAGGGCCAAGTGAGGAGGGGGTTTGTTTGTACCTGAGTTTTATTTCTGGATTGCATTTGCTATTAACTTTTAATTTTCCCTCTTAAAAATCCTACTTCTATCAGCTGCCATTTGGAAAAAAACACAAAGAAACCATTCCTAACTTTTATTTTTACGCTCTAGGCATCTCAAAGCACTGAGCTGATGGTGGCCTTGCCCAAACCATGTTTGGCTGAGTTTTCTGTGAGTCTTCTTTGGTTTATTGAGGTAAAAAAATTACATTTTGGATTGGAAGTGGGATCTGAAGTGTGAGGGCTTTGCTGGGGAGAAGCTGAGCTGAAGGTTTCCGCTTCCAGTCATGGTTTGAAGCAGCAAAGGTGGGAGAAACAGGCACAGGTGAATTTTTTGGAAGCTTCAGCAAGGTTTGGTGACAAAATGAGCTGGAATGGGTTATTTCAACAGCATAAATAGGACAGTGGTGATAGTGACTACAGCAGGTTGGATAATGTTTTGGGTGGTTTCTTTTTTATCTCTGCAAAAAGCCATTTTTTTGTTGAAATCTGAAAAAAAAATAGAAAATGCAGCTCTGATGCCTCAAAAATCAGAGTTCAATTATTTCTATTCCCACTTTTCCCTATGGGCTGGCCTCCTGCTCACACCAGATTATCCCGATGCATGACAAGGTGAATTGGTTGGGAAGCTTGGGCTGTGTCTCAGAGCAGTGACAGGAAATATTTGAGCTGTAACCCATTAAAAAAAATATTTTCAGTACATGGAAGTATGAAGAAAAGGATAGCAGGGAAGAAATTTGATGAAAATAGCAATGTTTTTCATGAAAATCAGAACATATTTTGTAAAAATAATGCAACTCAACTGCAAGAATTTTTAGCCCGTGGTTTTCTGCACATAAGAGGATTTTCAGAGAAGATCATCAGTATAATACTGGAGCTTCCTGATCCAATTTCCTGGCTTCTGTTGCCAAGATCCCAAGGCCAACCTCACCTAAACCACCTCATTTTTACCTCTCATTCACCTGAATCACTTCACATGTGGGATGTGCTGCAGCGCTCTCAGAAGGGGAAGAGTGTTTACATAAATCCATCTTTCATTTTTATTTTTGGATTCTGTATTGTGAATTTCTGAGAAATCCAGAGCCAGTTCTAGCAGGTTATACACACTCCAAATGCAAAACAAACAGCTGTGTGGGAGGCTGATAATTTAAGTATTCAAGAGTTACAGAACTGAAAATATGGTCCATAATTTAAGAATTATTCATTGTAAATTTGGGGTTTTTTGTTGTTGTTGTTGGTTTTGTTTTGTTTGTTTCTTTTAATTCCTGTTATTTTCTATACAAATTATAATTTTGGAGCATTCTTGCTTTACACAGGACTTTTAAACCACTATTTAAACTATCAGTGTGGTACATTTGATGTAGGAATCACTAATGGAAGGAAGCAGATGTTGTGGCATAGTTATTCCTGATCATTTTAAGGAAAGAAAAGCATAAAATGGGAGTAAGATCAAAATGAAACCTTTTTACTAAATGTCCTTCCCGATGCTCTGTCCAGCCTGGCTCCCACCTGAGCTGTAGGTCAGTTGGAATGGGAATTATTATGAAAACTGCCAAATATCCTTTGCAATTAACAAGCAATTCCTGACTTCCCTCTGATTATTTCCAAGCATTTTGTTTTATTCTGGAGAAAGGGGAGAAAGTGTGGCTCTCCCCTTCCTTTTTTTAGGGTGGGAATCCTCTCTACGCTGTCTTGTGCCCCAGGGAAGAGCCAACTGCACATTCCATGTTCCACCCTTGGTGCCCTGCTGCTCCTCACCCCAGCACCTCTCCCTTCCCACAGGGATGTGCCCGAGTGGGTGGAGGACCCTGAGCAGGAGGAAACATCCCTGGAGATCCCGATGGGTGGGGATAGGATTGGGACATCTGCTCTGCTGGTCTCTGTATGGCCTTGGCTTAGCACATTCTGGGGTGATTTATGGAATAAATGGGATTCCAGGGGGTGTGATTTATGGAATAAATGTGATTCCAGGGGGTGCAGAGTGTTTGGAAGTGTTGCCATGGCTCTACCTCCCTTTCCCACACTTCCTGATTCCATATTGTCTCTACAGCTTTCTCAGTGTTGCCAAACCTGGCATTAGCCCCCTACAGCTCCTGTGACTCCCTACAAAGGCTCCACTTCCCACACCCTGGTGTTTTTCACGCCAGTGACCTCAGCTCCTGGCATGAAGAAGCCAGGGGAAGATCCCAAATGGATGCATCCAACATTCCCAAGTGCATTTCCAGCAACCATAAATAACAGTGCTTGTAATCAGCTTTATGATAGAAGTCAGGGTATTGCATGTTTGGGACTGTGGCATCTTAATTAGCCATGAGCCAGTCCCAGGAATTATTGCCAGCTCATGCTTTTTGATTAATTTCTGTGTTTAAAAATTATTAATTTAATATTTATGAAAAAAAAAAATCGGGACTTTTTCATGATTCCTTTTTTTCTCTTATTTTGTCATGAAATATATTTTGTTATACATTTTAAAATACAACATTTCTAGCGTGCAAAAAAAAAGAGCTGTAATTAATTCCTGTTTTTAGGGAATGTTCTGCAGCTACTGGGATTTTCTTTGCAATCTTCTTCCTTTTTTCTTGGTTTCTTTCTTTCTCTCTCTTTTTTTTTTTTTCCTCTTTTTCTTTCCTCCTCTCATTTGGTAACAGCAAAAACCACACAATGAGGTGGCTGTTGTTCTGATTGTTGTATCTGAATAAAATTGTGTTAAGGCCTGGCCTGATCTGTATTTTGGACCAGGAACTGACCTGATCCTACAAATATTTTAATCAGGATTTGTTTTTGTAGTCATTCAAAGGGCTTTGAAGGGTCCTGCACTGTTCAAGTGTTATCTCTGGATGTCTGTATCTTATCTTTTTACAACCCCTTATCATTACAGTCATGTCAAATATACTGATAAAGCTGAAGTTATCTTCCCCAGCGTGAGGTAGAGGTGCAACCTCCACTCCTTCGCCTGAGAAGCAAAGCAGGACAGGTGAGACACTCCAGGTTATCTCACAGGACATGAGATGCCATTTCTGGGCAACCGAGTTCAGCCTTGGACCTCCTAAATTCCAGTCCAGGAGATCTCACTGCTCCAGTCCCACTTGGAGCAGACTCTTCCCAGAATCACAGAATATCCTGATTTGGAAGGGATTCGCCAGGATCATTGAATCCAACTTCTTACCCTGCACAGACCATCCCCAAGAGTCACACCCTGTGCCCAAGAGCATCGTCCCAGCTCTTCTTGATGGTCTTTCAAGACCTTTGATGGTCAAAAGCAATTCAGCCCCAAGGAAAATTCTGGGAAGAACTGCCAGCCCCAGGCTTCCTTTGCTTCCTTCCAAGTTCCTTCCTCCCACCTGTGACTTCCCCCCTGCATGGGCAAGGGACTGAATTTACTTCCCTGGCCAGCGAAGGGCTGTTCCCACCTCACATGAGGAGTCAAGCCAGGGCCACATGGAATGAGGGGCACTCAGCAAAAGGCACCAGCAGAAACAATCCCTGTCCCCTTGGACCCCAACCCCCTGACCGCAGCAAGGACCCAAATGTCCTTTTTGCCACCAGGTGGAGCTGGGAGAAAATTCCTTGGAAGGGGCCAGCTGACAGCACCCTGGGATGAATGCACAACCAAAAAGAGGAATTTTTGTCTCCTCATCTGGTTGCTTCCACTGCTTCTCCCAGAAAATTCTTGTCTTTCTTACTGAAAAACTTCGTCACAAGAAGCAAAGAAGGGGAAATCTTAGATTGTTTGATTTGCAGTGAAAGAACTCCTGCATGGCTGGTTGGAACTGGATGACCTTTGGGATCTCTAAACCCAAACCATGGTGGGTTCTGGGATTCTCTGGATGATTGTTGGCTGGGAGGAACAGCAGATGCAACTCTGTCATTGTTTACCTCATAGACGACTGCTTGGTCAGTCCTTGCTCCTGCATGTGGTCACCTCACAGCTCAGGACTGTCCAGACTTGCTGGGAACGAGGCTTGGGCTCAAGTTATTCCCATGGAACTTGTGCCCCACCCCTCAGTAACTTCTCAGGGAATGGCAGCAGCATTCCTGAGCATCCTGTTGGTTCAGCCCTGGGCCGGTGTGTGTGGAAATGCTCTGCCCACGCTCTTCTCCCATCCACGAGAGGCTTTTAACCACAGGAGACACTGAGACAGCTTCACAGCCACTTAGACAGGTGAGGGTCGGTCTTTTCTCCCAGTTAACAAGGAGAAACTTCCCCATCACCAGTTCAAATGGCCCTCACTGGTGAGCTGACGCTGGGCAGAGCAGAGAAATGTTTGGGAGTTCACAATATCATAGAATCCCAGAGTGGTTTGGGTCGAAGGAACCTTAAATCTCATCTTGTTCCACCCCCTGCCATGGACAGGGACAACTTCTACTATCCCAGGTTGCTCCAAGCCAATCCAACCTGACCTTGGACACTTCCAGGGGCATCCACAACTTCCCTGGGCAACCACCACCTCACAGCAAAGGATTTCGCTCTCTCCATTTTATTTACACCCAACCAGGGTGTTTCTAGCCTCTATTTTTTTGTTTCCCCCAGCTGTGCCATTCCTTCCTGAAGCTGGTTTATGTCTTTTCCATACAGTCGGCATCTTTCACAGGGCTGCTGGAAAGGCTTTGCAAGCTCCCATGGAGGTACCCTAGGTAATAAAATTCATGTTACTGAACGCTGTGCAAACAAGTGAGGTCACCCTGTTTAGTAAATCTGTTTTTCCCCCGACTGAGGATAAAACCTTGTTCTCTCAGAATGCTGGAAAGTCTTAACACCTTCCTTTTTTTTCCTCTCCTTTTTGCTTCTTTTTCTCATTTTCAATTCCCTCTGTTGGTTCCCCTTGTGAGTATCCCACCTATTTATCCAATGCTGTTATTGTTGTTGGATAACTGGAAAAGATCTGCCTTTGGTGAGCAGTCTCCCAGCCCACAATGCTGCCTTTTTCTCAGCAAAGACGCTGGGGATCACTAATACCAGCTTTATTTTCCTTGGCACTTCCCAGAGCTGGAGCCACCCAGCCTTTCCTTGCCGAGTGCTTCTTAATCAATATTAAAGGGCTGACATTGCAGGCAGCTTCCCTCTGCAAATAATTATTAATCAATGCTGTGGGACTTTGGTGGTGAAGGGAGTTCAAGAAGTCTCTGAGATGGGAGGGTGCCTGAATTGGGTTTTGGCAGAGGGGGCGTGTATTTATGTCAGATATTGGTGTTTAGATTAGATAGAAAAAGGAAATTTTTTACAATGAGGGTGGCAAAACACTGGCCCAGAGAGGTGATGGATGCCCCATCCCTGGAAACATTTAAGGTCATGTTGGACAGAGCTCTGAGTGACCTGATTTAGTTGAAGATGCCCCTGCTCATGTCAGGGAGGTTGGACTAAATGACCTGTAAAGGTCCCTTCCAACCCAAACCGTTCTATGATTCAAGAATCCACCTCAAGCCCAGACTTAACTGTAAATTCTAGAGTAGCTCAAGTTGTATATTGACATTTCTTTAATTTAAGGAACATTTAGGTTCTTAACTGAATAAATATATTTTGAAAACAAAGGCTGTAAGAATTTAAATACTGAGAAAATAAAGAATTGGCTCTAGGTAAACACTGTTTGAATTTAGTCATTGGTCCTGTACTGCTCCTGAATATGCTGATTAAATATTTAAATTCTTTCAATTTAGAAGGAACCCTCTAATTCCAATATAATAATTTTCTGTGAAATGCATCTTCTGGGAAAGCAATAGTTGGGCAGTGGAAATTCTTGGAGAGCAGAAACAAAAAACACTTTCTGACCTTGATATTGCAAAGCCCTGCCTGCGAGCCAATGGGAAATTTTCTGCAGGCTTGTTTCCCTGTTGGAAAAGGCCAATTTGATAAAACTGATATGGTTTGTAGACAGTAACTCTGATGAGTTTTCTTTAAAAAGAAAAGTTTTGTTTTTCAGTTTCAGGAAGTGTTTTTATTCCCTTTACTTTCTCTAGATGCTGCAGCGCTCTGGTTGTATAGAAACAACAAACCTCAGCTCAGTCCAAAATTTTGTCTTTATTGACATTTATATCAACTGCAAGTGTCCTTTTCTCTCAGAGTCCTGTTTAGTAGGAAATTTTGAAAATATTTTGCTTTCCTTCACATCCAGACTGGAAAGATATTTGAAAGCATGGGATTTACCACAGAATGGAAAATTGGATTCCCCTCCAGCTCCGGCGCTCGCAGGTAACGGGCGCTTTACGGTGCCTTTTAAAAAGGATACAGGACCAGACTGTGGTCCAGTGCTTTCCAGGAACGTGGTAGAACCCCCTGTTGCTTGAGGAATGTTAAAGCTGGTTTGACAAACCCCTGGAGAATATGTTCTTGAGGGCAATTTGGTGTTGGCAGGCAAGTGGACGGGTTGACTTAAGACATTCTTTATGCTGCCATGAAGGGAGGACAAAATGTTTATTTTGGTTTCAGGGTTTAATAGGTTTGGAGATATTTCAAGCTACTGGAGGCTTCAAAATTATTCAGCCCAGAGACTTCTCCATAGCTTTTAATTTATTTTTTTCAGGACTAAGAGCAATCTGGGCAGTAACAAAACTCCAGTTATCGACACAAAACCTCTCTCGTGTCACAGTTTGGGTCAAAAAGCACTCTTCCACCTGAAGAATGAGATTTTTAGAAGGCAAGGTTTTTTCCCCCTCTGCCACCGCACTATTAAATTTCCTGGAATCTTCAGTCAAATTGACATGGGAAAAGTTTAACCAGGGAGAAATAAAATTCCTGAGATGAATATTAATTTCTCAGATGAGCATTAATAGTTGTTTTCTGCAGGAGGGTGAGTGTCTCATGGCTTCTCCATCTCCGTTTCCATTGGCTGTTGACGTTTCCATGAGGCTTTGCAAGGAACCGTGTTTTCTCCAGGACGTGGAGACTTTCTTGCCTCTCAGTTTTCCAGCTGCACGTCAGGGAGCCAAAGCCCTTGGAAATGTCAGCTCCGAGGGGAAACAGGTGATGTGAACTCGCCATGAGTAAGGCTGGAGGGTGGCTGCAGGAATATGACATTCCAAGAGTTTTACATATAAATGCTGATCTGCTGGAGCATTAAATGACCCTGCTGGTCTTTTATTTCCCTTTTCCCTTCTTTTCCTGCCTCTTTTAATTGTGTGTGTCCTTTTCACTGCACAGTGGGTTGTGTGTTTTGGATGAGGAGGAACCTCCTGCTCTCCCATGTGACAGGATCCAAGGACGGGCCCACCAAGAGCAGATAAAACCTCGGGAAATCTCTGAATCCAAGTGTGAGTCACCAGAAGAGTTGATTTGAAAGGACAGCTGTACTAACATTGACTAAGATGCCTATTAAAAATATTGGCAGCTATAGAGGGATCACTCAGTATTTGATCATCCATTTTGGAAATTAGTAAAACAATCCACAGAGATTCTGAATAATATTTTCATGTCAAGATAAGAACTTTTAATTTGTGGGTGTTTTTTAGCATTTTATGATTTCCTCCCAATTTTGCTCAGGAAATCATAGAAACACAAAGTACTCCTACTTTGGTGGAACTGATATTTGAAACAAAAACAGAAGCCTAGGCTACGTTTGGTGAACCTAATTATGATTTTCCCCCATGATCCATTATTCTCTTTATTAGCCTGTGACAAACTGCCTGAGGTTTCTGGGAAATGAGCAATTAATTCCATGTCCTCCAGGGCTCAGTTTGTGTGTGGTTTAGTGCCTGGGTAATGCACGAGGTTTTGGGGGCAGTTGGAGCCTTTCTGGGAAAATTGTCAGCAAAGAAGGTCCCTTTCCCATGGGACCAGATGGACATTGCAAGATCTGCTCCATCTCCCAAAGCCCCACATTCAGGTGTGGTTTTGGGACTGTGTCACCAGGTTTGTCCCTGTGCATGGCAATCCTAAGCTTTCATGTATTTTGCCCATCAGGAAAGGCTTGCTAAGCCCAGGAATGTGCCCATTCATTCAGAGCATCACTGGAGCCAAGGAGAGGGGCAATGCTGAACCTCAAATCCTTGGAAACAAGGAGCTGGTTATTCTTCTGTGTTCACTCCAGGGTGAGATAAACCTGGTTCCCCTCAAAGACAGGTAGAAACGCAGGGCAGAGGGTTAGGATGACTTTGGTGAGGAAGGACCCACAGCCAGATTCCTGGGGTCAGGGTGAGCTTTGGGAAGGGATTTCCCTTGAGTTTCCTTCCAGGGAATCACAACTTTCAACCTTGTCCGTCAATCCTTCCTACTTTCCCTCTTTCCCCCTTATCCCTTGCCAGAGTGGGATGCAGCAGTGCAGGGGCTTTGCTGTTTGCTCTCTCCAGAAATGGAGAGGAGTGGCAGGACTGGATTGAGTGTGGAGACCTCTTGGGACCTGTGGAATCATGGAATACCCTGAGTTGGAAGGGACCCCCAAGGATCATTGGAATCCAGTTCCTGTGGATGGAATGTTTCTGTATTTGCCCACATTTCCTCAGCCCTCTGCTGTGCTGGGGACTTGGGGCATATCATGGTTGCTTTTGCTGTTTGTTTTGATAGAAATGATCATTCTTATAAGGCCAAAATAATTTTTAATGTGGAAATTGTCTTTAACTGAAGTTTTAACTGAAGACATATGATTTGTATTTGTTTTTTTGGGTTTTGTTTGTTGTTTTTTTTGTTTTTTTTTTTGTTTTGTTTTTTTCTTTTTGGGGTTTGTTTGTGGATTTTTTCATTGTTGGTTGGTTGTTTTTTTTTTTTTTCCCAAAGGAAAGAGGGGCAGAACCTCTTTGCTTTTGTCAAGGTTAACTGTTGGACTTCATGATCTTAAAGGTCTTTTCCAACCTAAATGATTCTGTGATCCTGTGATTCTACATTTGTGTGATCCTGTGTGCAAATAAAAGCAGAGAGTATAAATAATGTGAGTAGTAAACCATTTTTTTTCCAGGTGCCATGAATATTCTACTTTTTTAAGAGCTTTCACGCATTTTTCTTACCTCAAGACAAAACTGAGCTCTCTGAGCACTTGTTTAAAAATAGCAGAGATGTGGAGGCCCAGCCCAAGAACTGGTACTAAGAAGAGTGACCAAGGATATGCTGAAATTTGAATTTAGACCTCACATGTCCAAGAGATGCAGCCTCACAAAGGGCAGGTGCTGGAGGGAGAGTGATGGGTTGGTGGTGCTCGTGCCAGGACAGC
The DNA here is from genome assembly GCA_013398175.1 of Climacteris rufus. Lineage (NCBI taxonomy): Eukaryota > Metazoa > Chordata > Aves > Passeriformes > Climacteridae > Climacteris > Climacteris rufus. The sequence continues at coordinate 465,057 of VZRZ01001611.1, read as the reverse complement.
AAAGCCTGTGTTGTGTTATCTTCCAATAACTGTTATCTTGTTTTCCAATAACTGTTATTTTTCAATCAGGCCCTCAGTGTTTGTTCATAAATGTCATGGTCCTGGTGTTGTCCTCCCTATTCCCAAGAAGAGGATCAAGGGATAGGAGAGATTTGCATCCATTCATTGTCCTTGTCTCTGCTAATACTCAACTAAAGTCCCTCTTTCACCAGAGATGATTTACACTGCTCTGACTCAAGCCAGGCTTTCAAAACCTCTCTCCATTAATCCACGTGTTGCAAAAAGTGGGGCATCTTCAGCTTTTCCAACCTTTGGTGAAGGAAACCATTGGAAGGGAAGCAGAACTTCACCCTTCCCCAAGGCACGTGCTCTCACCAAAGTCATCCTCCCTCTTACCACTGTGGTGCTGGATGAAATTCGGGTTTGTGCTACTCCCTGATGAAAATCCATTTCCCCCCCGTGCTCCTGTTGACAATGTGCCAGCAAAGGTTACTGATACCATCCCTAAAGCCTGTGCATGCTGACCTGTTCCGAGGGAATCAAATGAAAGCCTATTCCCTCCCCAGCCAGAGCCCACCCAGGGAGAAGCAGGCTGGTGGCTTGACAGAACTGAGATTATTCTGTCCAGAAAACTGCACTTTTAATGGATTAAACATCTCTGTCTTTTGTGGTGGCCTTCTTAAGAAAGAAAACCATTACAAGAAGAAAATGTTGAACTGGTGTATATTTTCATCTCTTGATTCAGAGTCATTTTTCTTTCCTCCCTGCCTTCCTCCTCTCCTGCTTTTCTCTGTATAGTGAAGTAAATTTTGTCTCTGTGAAATTTCTTTGGCTGAACATGATTCAGCACCGGTGGTGCTCTAAATCAAGGTAATCAAAATAATCATGTTCTTTTAACCCAGCCACTGGACCCAACCCTGTGTACTACATATATATTTTTTTCCTAAGGTTTGGCTCTGACATCACTGAAATATTGCAGCAAAATATCAGGAATAAACCAGCATTGTTCATTCCTCCTTTCATCCCAAGCCAGACACCCGCAGCTCTCCACAGGCCTCAAAGGAGAATTTGCTGCCTAGAAATGCCCAAGCAGGATTCCTTCTCCAGTGCTGGGCTGCTGCAGGAAGAGGATTCATTAAAGGGAAAAGCTCAAATCACAGATTCCAGGAGAATTTTACAGAGGAAAAAGAAACAACAAACCCCACAACAAAAATCCAGGAGGGTCCTGGACCAGCTCTGGGCTGGAGAGCTCTAACAATGTCCAAAGCTATCTCTGTTTGTTCCAGCTGGAGATTTGACCTGGGATATTCCATTCGAGACTCCCACTTGCAATGCAAAGGATGTGGAGTCTGTGGTGATTTTTCCTATGAAAGCCCTAAAAAATGAGCTCCTGGGTTCATCTTCTCCACATCCACTGAGCTCTGCTGATCCACCCCAAGGTCTGGTGTGCTCTCTCTCCCCTCTCCAGCTCACCCAGGCTGCTGTAGGTCACTTCCATGGGTGGGAATGGTGGTGGTGGAGTGGATTTGCCTCTCCAGGGCCTGAGAGGCTGATAAGGAGTATGGGAATTCCACCAGCAAGGCGGGTAATATCTGATATCCCAGTTTTTGGTCTTTATTTGTGCTCTGAATCTCTGAATGCTGTGTGAGTGGCTTTCTCCTCTTGTTTCCATGGCTCTGCACCAGCAAAACCTCCTGGAAAGCAGAAATTTTCAGTTCAGATAGAACATTTAATACCAACTATGTTGCTTAAAGGACTAAGCTGATATCTTTACATCGTGCCAGAATGGATTATATGAGGAGATTGGCCAGAACTGAGTATCAGTGTAAGATTCCATGGCTCACTGGAGATGTTCCTTAGTTTTGGAATTGCTTTTGTAGGAAAGAAAACACCTTCTGCCTTCCATATGACCACTACAGGTGATTACAATAGAGACTTTGGTGCCTAAATCTTAAAATGCAGGAAATAATAGATACAAATGCATCAAAAAAATACACTTAGCTTCTGAAAATTCTGTGCATGTTCTTCCTGAGTGTTTTGGGAAGATGAGGTCTGGAAGTGAGCTTCATCAGTTAGGTTTTACACCCACTCTCTGTACACTGATATCAGGGAGGCTGCAGGAATTCCTCATTTGAAATGTTGGCTCTGGGAAGTTGCAAAAAGTTCCTGGGAAGGAACCAGCCCAAAGTTTCAAGGAATCTCACTGAGAAGTTACGAGTAACAGGAAAAAACCAAAGGCCAGAGCTGGCTTTCCAGCTAACCATTTATTTTCCCAGAGAAGTCCCTTATTAATTTTTATGGTGCATAAATACCAGAAAACGAGACACCATTAATTAGTGACTGGTTTTGGTCTTCGTACTCAACTTGGTTCAATCCAAGCCAAACTGGGATTTTTTTTTTTCCTTTAATTTTTTTTAAGAGCTCGAGAAAAATACATCTGTGGATAGATGGATTTTTGGTGTTTATTTGATTTTTTCTGAGCAAGTCTGATCCTAATTTAAATTAGTGCTGCTTTCTTTCTATTCCAATCACTGGGACCCTCTCTCACAAGACAATTTTTCTTCACCTCTACCCCAAATATTCTGAGACGTACATCATGGTGCTTTAGGGATAGATAGAGGATCTAGAAGAGTGAATTCCATTTGGTTTAGATCTTGACCCAGCACAAGAAGCTTTTTGGCTGCCAGAGTGGCACCCATACTATGGTTCTCCTCTGATTTTGAAATCCTTGGAGTTGATCTTCATTCCTCATCTCTCACAGGGGCTGCATTGGGATGGGCCCCTCATTGTAATCCAGGGAGCCAGAGATTCTCTTGACCCTGATCACCTGGAGTTTGGATAAGACAGAGCTGACTGTCAGGGATCAACCTGCAGTTCCTCTCTTTGCTCTCAGTTACTGGCAGGTTTCTTTCTCATGTGGAGTTTATTTTAAAGCTTCTAGGATAAACCCATCCTTTATAAAAAACCCAGATAATCCCACCAAGAATCTGCCCTATGAAATTCTTGAACCTGAAAGGATTTGAACGCAATGAGTTATTGGCCACTGGGACTGGTAAAGGATGATGTTTCTCCGAGTCTGCATCTGCCAGTAAATCACACAGAAGTCTAACTTTTAATCTATTTGCATTTTGGAGACATGACTTAGGTCCTGTGTTAACCCTTGTGTTGTCAGGCTGTATTTCAGCACTGTCTCCAGAGCTGGGCACTGGTCCCAGCAAGACTTCCAGAGGTCCACAAGAGGTGTAGAAAGAGCATTCACTGAGTCTTCATCACCTACACCTGCTTAGGTCCCAAGAAAAAAAAGTTAAATTTAAATATTAAAGTCCAGTTTGGTTTGAAAACACTGGAGATTGGGTTTGCTGGCAGGATCACACACTTATATCTGTACAATACACCCTCAGCCCTCAACAATGAGCTCCTGTGGAGACCAAGCTTGGGGTTTGTGTCGAGGTCTCATTGCAGATCCAACACTTCTCTTCCAATCCCCGCAAAGTCAGGAAGAGAAATCCACCTTACAAGGTGTTTTTCTGTATCCTCTACTGTCCCATTTGATGAAAGATTAGATTGGTTACACCTCATGCTGGTTTGAGGTGTAAAATTCTTTCAAAATCTCTCCATCTGGAACAGATTTGCTTCATTTAGGGAGAGGGTATTGATGGAATGTAACTGGTTCCAGCTGAGGGATGAGTTACCTTGGTCACAGCACAGATGGTCCAATAGCCAAGTTACAAATTCACCTTCCAAATAATTAATACCTCCCTTTTTAAATTTTAATGACACAAATGACCTCTGTCAGCTGGAGGAGTGTGTATGTTTAGCTTAAAAAGATGGGTAAGGACTGAAAGTTTCAAAGATTTCTTCACCCACAAAAGGAGGGGATGGGAAGGAGATAGAATGGACATTTTCTGCCTCACTCTGCTGTGGTTTCTTCCATCTCCAATTCTCAGTGTCCCACCTCACTCCCAGCTCTTGTGCAATAAAACCATCCTGGAACATCATCAACCCATCCACATGGTTGTTTGGTTATTTTTTACCACTCTCTGCTTAATGAAATAATTATTAAACAGAGGAACTAATTCCAGAAGCCGATATAAATCAGAGCAAGAAACGCTGCAGACTGAAAGCATTTTGCCTCCAGGCTCTGCCAACTCTTTGGAATGAGAAGACAATGTAAAAATTGGAGAGCTGGGTGTTCAGACCACAGAGCTGAGAAAATGGAGTTGTCTGAATGTAGGGTGGTGAGAAATGGTGTGAAAATTACAGGTCTTCCAGGCTCGAGCACAGCTGTAGAGCACCCAAGGGTATGTGCTGCTCTGGCTTTCTGCTATTCTTGGCTCTCTTAGTCCCTCTGAAGTGGCAGATGACATCTTGAGAGTCTCCATACGTGACATGATCCGTGTGCCCTGGGAAAACTCCTTGCAGGATTAACATGCTGTTTGCTCTGGAAAAAAACCTTGAGGCCTTGGAGAGGCTGAACCCCAGTGTCATTCAGGGGGATTCATTCACAGGAGTTGCTGGAGTGGAGCAGCAGGAATTTGGGAGCCTTGGGAATGGCTTGTGGGTGTTCAGGGGGTTCAGAGGATAAATATTCTTTGTGGATCCTTCCTGCCTTCTCTGCTGTTCCACCCCAGTGCTGGATGATGTGTGTGGGCATGGAGAGCTCTTCCAGAGGCTGTTTTAGAACCCTGTGCCTTTACCAGTAAAACTGGACTCCTTTTTTCAATATTTGCCTGAAATCACTGTTGACTTTGCAGTTTAACTGAAGACAGACTCACTTGTGGCTTAGGAGATGTAGGTGCAAGTCCCACGTGGGTTTTTGGACAAGCCACTTGAACCTCCCCATGCCTTGGCTTTTTTTTTTTTTTTTTTTCCCTCAGAAATGAAATGTTTTGGTTTTAAGCAAAACTGTTTTCCTCTCTTTAAAATGTTTCTCCCTCCAGCTTTTATATTTTAGATGGAAAATTTCTAAAAGTTGGGGTTTGCTTTGTTTTGTTTTCCCGGTTCCAGTTCCTGTTGGAGAACATTTTTTTGTGGAAAACACAACTTTTCCCATAAATTGTTCTGAACTCTACCGGAGGAAAGAACAAGATGAGTTCTATTATTCTTGTGGTGCAGCTGGGGTCAGGACACATTCACTGGTCACGTAGCCTTACCCAGTGTGCTCTCCTGGAATGGGAATGTTGATGGGAGAGAAGCCCTCAAGGACATGGTTTGGGGTTTCTTTGGTCTATTTGCTCTTTAAACATTTCTAACCTCTTCTTAAATGCAGCCTTCTGCTCCCTTTTTTTCAACTGTTTCCAAAGGGAGGCATCCCAATTCCATTCCTCAACAGTTTTTTTTTTCGATGTGGAAGTACCACACACAGCTCTTATTACCCTCCTATACCTCTCCCCCTCCCCACTCTTCATCCTCTTCCCCGGATCCCTCCCAAACACTTGGGCTTGGCTCATTCCTGAAGCCAGTTTGGTTTTCCTTCAAGGAGCCTTTCCGCAGCTCTTGTTGCAAACCACACATTAGCAAAGCAATGAGCTCCTCCAACCCTCTGTGCTGTTGTGAATCCAGGAAAAAAATAATAAAATTCCTCAAGAATAACAAACATCCTTCCCCCTCTGCAGACCTGGTGAAAAATCAGGGTGTTCCTCTCCTGAATCTGGAGTTCATCAGGTCGGTATCCCTGAAATCCGTGGTGTGACGGGGATATTCAGGGAGCTGTGCCACAACACTGAACTCTTTTACCAACCCGTTGGTGGATTCTCTGTCTGGTTTGGAGCAGAACCCATGACCTGGAAAGGGAATGTTTAATTTAAAAGGGAACCTGGAGTTTAATTGTCCTTTGGTTTTGGCTGTGCTGCGAGCAAAAGCCCTGGTGTGCGTCTTGCGGAAAGGGAGCAAACCCAAATCTAGTCAGGGCTGATTTGCTTTGGTTTGTTTTGTTTAATTTGCATGAACATAACCCAAAAACGGTTTAAAAGTGGGGTGTCTGAGCGGAGAAGCCGGAATGTGATCAAGGAAAGGGAATAAGGAGTGATTTTCCAGCAGCTGGCGGTGATCGCTCGGTGCGTGTTCATCCCCAGCTCTCAGATCTCAAGCCACAACCTCTGGTTTCTCACTTGCCCCCAGACGTGATGGGGAGTCAGGAATCTCAGAAGGACATGAGGAGCCTTCTTGAGGCTGCAATAATGAGATTTAATTATTAGTTGGATGTCTGGGTTTATACATGGGGATGTATCAGTGCAGTCATCTGCAGAGGGGCAGACTGGAAGGCACACAAGATGTGTGGGATCTGACTCTGGCTTTGAAGAGAATTCTGTAATTTAAAAAACACTGTAAACTTTCCCAAGAAGTTAATCCCCTTCCTTACCCTCTCTCTCCCCCAGATTGCTTGAATAACATGAATCATTCCACCCTGTCCATGTCAGACAAGGAAATTTTCATCCTAAAGCATTAATTTTCTACTTTTTTTTTCCTAGAATAAAGTGTGATCAAAATCAGTTTGTTTCCACATGAAATTTCCATCTTTTTACATGAAAAATAAAATTCCAGATTAAAACCTCTCAGAAGCTCAACAGCCACCAAGATTTTAACAAATCATGTCACAGTTCCTTGCTTTGCCACTGCTGCTGGTTAAAAAGCACTGTAAAAAATAACCAACCCGTGGTCAGACAGTGTTGTAATATCCCAATCTGCACCACTGGGGAAGGCTGTCCTGAAAACATCACTGATTTTTCAGTTGATACACACCAAACCTTTGAGATTTTCTTAGATCATCGGTATCAATGTTGACTTTCAAATGTTATAAAGTCCCTCCTTTCTTCTTTTTGTTTTCCTTTTTTGGGGGCTGATGTTTTATGGGTTGTTCAGTGTTGCCTGCTTCTCCTTCCTTTGCCCAAATTCTTCTTTTTTCCCACTTCACTGTGTGTGTACATAGCAGCACCTTAAAGCAAGACTTTAAGTGATGCCACCTGCCAACAGAATGGGGACACAGGGAGAGCTTTGCTTGTCTTACAGAATCATTGATTGTCCCACAGGGCAAAGTAAATTTGGTTTCTCCACGCTTCATCCAGAGGGAAGGGCTGTTCATACAGTCATGGAATGGTTTGGGTTGGAAGGGATCTTAAAACTCATCTCATTCCACCCCTTTCACTATCCCAGGTTGCTCCAAGCTCCTTCCAACCTGGCCTTGGACACTTTCAGGGATGGGGCAGCCACAGCTTCTCTGGCAAACCAGTGCCAGGTTTCTTCACCTTTATAGTGAAGACCTTATTAATATTTAATCCAAACCTACCCACCTCCAGCTTAAGATAATCTCCCCTTTTCCTGTCCCTCCCTCCCTTGTCCAAAGTTCCTCTCCATCTTTCCTGTAAGCTCCCTTTAGGCACTGGAAGGGGCTCCAAGGTCTCCTGGGAGCTCTCCCTTCTCCAATGAGCAGCTCCAGCTCTCCCAGCCTATCCTACATCATTGCCCAGCTCGTGCCCAGCTCGTCCCTGGCTGTGGCTGGGGCAGCCTTTGCCCTGCCCCCACCTTCTGGGTGATAAATTCTTGATAAGAGTCATGAGCAGATGAATTTTGGGAGGGCATGGAGACCAGGGTGAAGCCAAGGAGAGGAGATTAAATTATCGTTGCGATAAATCACTCCAGAGCTCCTCTGATTGAAATTTCTGTACATCCCCAGAAAAAATCCACCCAAATCTATTTTTGTTCCTTTTGTCTGTCGTGCCTCTCTCTGTCCCTCCCTTGCAATGACCTTTGTTTCCTTTGGAGTGAATGCATTTTGCACAATGAGTGGTAATTTCTCTTCTACCCATCCTTTCCCCATTTTTCAGCCTGCCCTGGAATGTGGGATTAGATCTTGTAATGTGGCATTAGGAGCCATAAAGGTCAATATCCTGCCTTCCAAAGTCACTCTTAGGCACACAAGGCTTTGTTAATGAAAACCCCATAACCCGCCCCTCCTCCCTGCACAAAAAAAAAAAAAGGATTTAGGAAACAGGGTGAGAAAGGGGGAGGAAAATAATAATGATCAATAAATTAAATAAAGACCAAGCCCTGTCCTGCCATACACAGGAGTCAGGAGCCCTTTTGCATTTGAGACACCCAGCAATTACCAACTAATCCATTGGGCAAATGCAAGATGGTGCCTCCATCCATTCTTCCCAGCCCAGCTGTTTTGTGTGGGGAATGTTTGCCGACTGAATTAAGGAACAAGCAGAGAAAATACCCTCCTTGTTTCCCTCGAGGCAGCAGAGTGGCTGCACAAAGCCTCAGGCTCTTTGGGCTGCGGCTTTGGGAGGCGGAGGCAGCGGAGCCTTGGGATGTCTGGGAAGTCTGGAGGAGTCGTGGCGCTTTTGGTGGAAATTCCTGTGTGCACCTTGGCCCCCTCCCTGCTGGGGGGATTAATCCTCTGCAATTTCATCTACCACTGGCCACGGTTCAAGGCAGGCTTAAGCTCGAGTCTGGGGAGGTCGTGTGGGGAAAGAGGAGGGTGGGAAAGCCCGAGAGGCCACGCTCATGGAAGCACCTTGCACTGTAAGTCAGGGATTTGGCTCTGGAAGCTGTGGCAAGGACAGGTGTTGGAATGGGGAGGGAAGTCCAGTGAGGTTCATTTTCCTGGTCCTTGGGGGTTCTGGGAAGACTGAAGCTCCTGAGCCCCCGGGGAGGGAAGTATGGTCTTGTCTTGATGGCTTCCAAGGTTGGAATGGCTCCTTAGCCTTCCTCTGCTTGTTCCTCTGTAAAAAAACCTCTTTCCCACAACTGAGGGCTTCCATTCTCCTTTGGAAAACAACATCCTTCATACCTGTGTCTGAGCCACACCTAAAATGAAACAGGTTGAATTTGGAATTACCATGAGGGTCTGAACTGTAGGAAATGAAACAGAGGGCCAAGTTCAGCTTTTTCCTTAAAATCCATGGCTGTCAAATAGATGCTTTCAGTATTTTTTGTTTTCTACCTGGATAATTGAGAAATTTTATATTTCTTAGTCTAAAGTCAGCTGAACTTTTCAGGAAGCCAAGGAGCTCCAAAGGCAAAGAGGTAGAAAAGAGGGTTGGCTTCAGAATAAAACTTCTGCTTCATCATAAATCCCAGAAAATTGGTCACTGAATCTGATTTTCTCATCCAGTCTGTTTTCCCAAGGACCAACCTACAGCTCACGCCTTGGGAATATTTTTCAGGCTCTGATGGAAAATTTTATCCTGAACCTGACAGACTGTAAGGTGGTATCTTCCTGAAAACCAAAGTTTTTTGGGATTAAATGACATTTTCCCGTTAAAAGCTAACATTTCTGAAGCCCTTTGGAACCAAGCAAATTCCCAATCAGCCTTATCCTGCATTCACAGGTTGGTTGAGCAGGATTGTGATGCTCTAATAAGTTTTCATTCTGTTAGGTGATATTTTTTTTAAAGGGAGAATCCCCAATGAATGATAATATCTCCAAAGCATTAGGAGATAAAAACCAGGTTAATTTCTGGTTATTTAATGAGTATTTCCATAAAATAAGAACAGTCCTTACTCCTGCTCTGGACTAGATAAGTTTGTGCCTGCTATTATGTGAATTTCTATAAAACTCTAAAATCTAATATCCAAAACTGTCCAGTAAAGTGTGAGAATGAGCAATTTTAGGGAATTAAACTGTTTTTTCAGGCTTTTTGCTTGTTTTTCTTTGTTATGGTATTTTTAAATGGAGAATATCCCCTGAGATTATAATTAGGAATGTCAGCACTGATTTCTAGAGCTGTGCAAGTAATAGATAAAGCAGCAGATAAATAAGTCAATATATTAATTTATATTGAATAAATCCACATATCAGAAATCCCTGAGATATTAGAACCACGTCCCACAGACTCCCATCTCTCACTGCCTTGGCTTTTTGGGGAATATCTACTTAAATTTATCCATGAGAAGCAGCCCACGGTAACACAAGTCCTGTCCCAGCAGGCACTGGGACAGTTTCACACTAAAGTTGGATTGAGTTGTAATATTTGAGAGGGCTTTTTTCATTCTCAGATTTCCAAAGTCCTCACCAGGAATCTGCTGGAGGCTCCACTCTGAGTATTAAAAATAAGTTTAGCGCCCAGCTCAGCAACTTCGGTGAACTGCAGCGATCTGGTGGGAGTGACAGCATTTCTCCTACCCAGCCTTGGGAAGTGCCATAAAAAGCAGGGAGGGTTTGAAATGAAAATCCCTGATTGATGGTGCTCACGAGGGCCATAGACCCAGAATTACTCCAGTGTTCATAAACTGAGGACATTCCACTCAGCAGCTCCGAGGAAAGGTGTCCCTTTGACACCTTGGCTGTCCTCCAGCTCAAACTCCAGCAAGACCTCACACAGGGCCACAGAGAAGCCAAGGGAACATGGAATAACCTGAGCCTGAGGCCATGGCACGGCAGGACCCGGAGGAATGGTGATTAGGCTGGGAGAACGACTCTTTTCCATGAAAGTTGTGTACAGAGCACATTTGTGAGCTGGATGCTGTTGGGAATGGGAGATTACAGTCCTGCAGTGCTGGCTTGGAGACCTTAAACCCTCTGATTAAGCACAGCACTAATTGACCACAGCAACAGTGAAGGAATCTCCTCCATCCTTCCCTGCTAGGGTTGATTCAGTCCTGAACTGCAGGGATAAAACAAAAAATGTTCTTTTTCTTAATTTATTCTGCTATTGCCTGTCTGTTTGCATCCCTTGGAAAGGGCACAAGTCAAATCCCATCAGGCTTACTAACTGGGATATTAGTAACTAAAAAATTACTGCTTATCTACAGAGAGCACAATTTCCCCCCATATCTTTCATCTGTTCTAAGGCCTGAATTTTACATAAGACCTGATGGGGGTTATTGGCTGTTTTTCTCCTTGGGAATTTACTAGGGACAACTGAAGATACATACAAATAATTTCATCTGAGATGGACAACAGTGAGTTGTGAAAAGGAAGAAAACAAAATGCACCATAGTTGGTCTTTGCAGCAAATTTTGCAGGGTTGTTTGTTTTTTGGTTTTTGTTTTTTTTGGTTTTTTTTTCCCAAATGGTTCAGGTATTTTAAGGAAACATTTGTGAATCTGGAATTTATCCTCCTAAAGCTGAAGCATATAGCAATTGTATAGGAGTGTAAAGGAGATCAGAGGGTACAGTGGGTGTGTTATGGTGTTACCAGCACCTGGAGATCTTAGGAAAGGGTGACTTTGTTCAGCACATCCTGGTGATGGTGGATGAACTTTGTCTGGGATGATTTTAGGAATGCAATCAGAGAATCATAGAATGGTTTGAGTTGGAAAAGGTCATCTAATGTCGTATTTGTATTTCTGAATGTTTGTATTTAAAGAGAAAGGGTATGGAAATATCCCCAAAAGAGAAATCCAAGATTATAAGGAGGAATGGCTCATCAGAACAGCTTCCATCAAGGGCCTCTTCTGCTTCTCCATTGTCCAGGTTGGCTCCAGACTCCATATATTTTTGATACCACTGCAATTCCCAGGTACCTCATCACCAGAGCACAAGGCAATTTAATGGAGTAACTTTACATGCAACTCACCACAGGCTCAGGCCGTTGTGGATGATGGAAAGAATGAGGTGTAACCTTTGCTTTAATCCTGATTGAACCCACACTTCCCATAAAACATGGAATTTAAGAAATTGCTCACAAGAACCAGCTCTAAGCCTAGTCTGAGCCTTTCTTTTGGATTTCTTGTTTTGCTCCTTTGTTGTATCTGTGCTCCTGATCACACACAGTGTCAGTGAGCCAGGGTCCAGCTGGGAATTCAAGGACTGGGTCTGACCACTAAGATATTTCCCTCTAACTTGCATTTGCCTTGGAGAGAGGACTGTGAAGGCAATGCATGGAGTCCCCCAGCTAAATACATCCTGTTATTTGTCTGGATTACACCTGGCTAGGAAAGAAAGGTCAGTGTTTGTCGTTATTCCATCTTTGGAGATTCTGAGGAAGGGTCCCAAAGTTGACAAGCAAGTGGTGCCACCTAAGAAGTTGGATCCATTTGTATTATGGAAAATGTAATGTAAAACCACTCCTCTCTCCTGTTTTTTTTCTAGTTAGGCTCTGGAGTGTTGGTGGTGATTGACGTGAAATGAATTTGTGGTCTCAGCCCATTTCCCAGGACACTCAGGGGCTGTGTCATCCCTTACGTCCTTAATTGTCCAGGGGCTCAGCAGAGAAGCCAAACCCTGCTCTGGTACAGGGGGTTAATTAATGGTGTTCTCCAGAGCAGACGCAGTGGTTGGGAAGTGGGAAGAGGCACGGCGCTCTGACCCTGATTAAGTGTGGATTTGTGGATAAAGCCGTCCCCATTTCTGAACCTCGAGGAAAACCAAAGCAAACCAAATAAAGGAAAGCACAGAGAATCACAGGGTCATTTCAGCTGGAAAAGAGCTCCAAGATCATCGAGTCCAACCGTTCCCCCAGCACTGCCAAGGCCACCACTGACCCATGTTCCCGAGTGCCTCATCCACACATATTTTAGATACCTCCAGGAATGACTGCTCAACCACTTCCCTGGGCAGCCTGTTCCAGTGCTTGACAACCCCTTCGGGGAAAACATTTTTCCTAATATCCAATCTAAACCTCCCCTGGCCCAGCCTGAGACCGTTCCTTCTCCTCCTGTCCCTGTTCCCTGGGAGCAGAGCCTGACCCCCCCTGGCTGCCCCTCCTGGCAGGAGCTGTGCAGAGCCAGCAGGGCCCCCTGAGCCTCCTTTGCTCCAGGATGAGCCCCCCCAGCTCTCTCAGCTGCTCCTGGTGCTCCAGACCCTTCCCCAGCTTTATTCCCTTCCCTGGACATGCTCCATCCCCTCAATGTCCTAAATAACTTCCCTTTCCCCTTCTCCCACCCCACTTAAAGATCAACCCAGACACATGACAATATTTTTACAACTTTGATCATGAACTGCAGCAAGAGGGGCCAACATCTGCTTTTGAAAATAATGCTCCAAAACATCCAGGTCACCAAGGAGCTGAGGCTGACCAGGTACAAGTGTGAGAATCATGGGCTGAATGAAACTCTGGTACTGGGAGGATGGAGTGGAGATGTCCAGCAGCTCCTGATTCCTTCCTTGACTCTTTCACTGACCTCCCACTCTCATGATGGGATGGCTTGGAAGAGGTGGAAGAGAGGTTTAAGCCTGATTTTGGTTCTCATCCCAGTCTGAGCTGAATGTTTTATCCTCATCAAGATTTGCCCTAGATTTACCCCCCAGGACAGCTGAGGTTGGGTTTTATCCCCTGGTTCTTTGGAAGTTAATGGTGATGAAGTTAATGGCTGATATCCTCAGGCCTCTCATGGATTGTGGTTGGTTTTTAGGGAGACCACAGGAGTTAGATCATGGAATCACAGATTGGATTGGGTTGGAAAGGAACTTAAAGCCCATCCAGTCCCACCCCCTGCTCTGGGCAGGGACACCTTCCACTATCCCAGGTTGCTCCAAGCCCCATCCAACCTGGCCCTGGACACTTCCAGGGATGGAACATCCACAACTCTCTGGAGAATCGGTTGGTGCAGATGATGTTTGCATTGCATTAATCTTGGAAGGCTTTGTACCCCTCAACCTGCTGCCTTGTAAAGACAGAAGTCAGGAACATCTTTTCTTTGGCACAGATTTTCCCAGGAGAGTTTCCAGATTATTAAATTAGAAGTAAACATTAGTAATATTCCTGTTCATTTATTTGTCATTTGATTTATAATGAAGATAAAGGATTTAGTGCACTAGAGAGACTTTAAGCTTCTCAAACTGGCACCACAACCTTCTGACAAGTCAGTTGTCTTGCCTCAGTTTCCCCAATGTGAATAAAAATCTGTAAATGTAAATGTAAATGTAAATAAAATTCCTGGTTTTCTGATATCCATGATTTTAAAGGCCTTTGCTTTACTGTCCTTAGCAGCTTGCCTGGTGTGCCAGAAGTGCTTCAGGCCCTCAGCACTCCACAATTTGTGGTGACAAATACATCTCGGGCAAGAGCACTAAAATTCCAGCAGTTTAGCTGACTCCTGTCTCCTGTCCCGTTATTTCAGTTTTCAGGAATTATTGCTCTGCTGTTTAGCACTTTTATAATAAGTTGATTCCATGGGGTGCCAAAATCTTCCAGCCAGTGATTTCCAGTGGGAGGGAAGGAGACAGTTTGACTCGGACAAAATCAAGCCCCGGACTGAGCCCAAAATAGGATCATATCTATTTTGAGAGTTTGATTTCTAGTTTTAATTAAGGAAATCTCCAGATGGTCAAACAGCCCTGTGGCTTTGCAGCAAGTACAGGAGGTTCTTGAAACAGGGGTTGGAGACCTGACCCCTCCTCTGTGGCACAGTGGTGGGATGGGGATGCTTTCAGGGAGAAGTCATCCACACATCCCAAGGGAACTGGGGTTTGAGGGCTGGCTCTGGCCACCAGTGGTTGACTGGGGGGGAGGAGAAGGGTTTCTGGGATTGTGTCATGAAGGGAGGAGGGATGGTGTCATGCAGGGAGGTTGACAAGCCCGTTGTGACATGAATGAGGAGGGCAAAGTGATTTGTCAGAGCTTTGGGACAAGGGAGAGTTGAGAGGGATGCTTTGTGTGGTTAAACGCCAGGCGGGCTGTGCCTGGAAGCGGGAGGTTATTCCACTTGGGAGGGAACCCAGCGGCAATAGGAATGTCCTGTGACAGGATACAAAAGTCCTCTGCCCCTAGGATTGGTCCTGCCACCCCTGACTGCAACTTGCTGCTCTGTTTGGAAACGCTCTTACTGATTCCCGAGGGATGCAAGGGATACAATTTCCATCTCCCTGGTCACCCTCACCGAGGCCAGGGGCCAGGGCTGTGCTGTGTCACTGCCGTGTGGGGACAGGCTGGGTGACAAGGAGCCAGGGGCTGAGGATCTGATGGGAGGGAAACAGCCCGTGGAAGCAGCGCTGGAGAGGGGAGGCTGAGGATCTGATGGGAGGGAAACAGCCCATGGAAGCAGCGCTGGAGAGGGGAGGCTGAGGATGTGATGGGAGGGAAATAACCCAAGGAAGCAGAGCTGGAGAGGGGAGGCTGAGGATCTGATGGGAGGGAAACAGCCCATGGAAGGAGGCTGAGGATCTGATGGGAGGGAAACAGCCCATGGAAGCAGAGCTGGAGAGGGGAGGCTGAAGATCTGATGGGAGGGAAACAGCCCATGGAAGGAGGCTGAGGATCTGATGGGAGGGGAATAACCCAAGGAAGCAGGCAGAGCGAGGCTGAGGTGCTGTGGCAGTGCTGCTGTGTCTCTGCCAGATGTGGCTGGGACAGATGCATGGGGCATCCAGCTGCTGCTCTGCTCGGGAATTCACCCTCCAGCTGTTCCTCTTCACTGGCACAGACAAGCACAGCCCTCACCCTCCAAATGGATCAATATTCCCTGACTCCAACCCCCCGTTCCTCAGGGCCCCTTTACCAGGGTGGCAATGGGGAAATTAGCTGGGTGGATGTTTTGTTTAATGATGAAGATATATTTGTGTAATGACATGTTCAGGTCTCAAATAATGAGCTCAGATTTTTCTCCCCCCCCGTGCTTCTTCTTGCTTTCCAGGGAATGCTGGCAGGTTTGGCTCTGTGCATCATACCACAAAAATCTCACTCCTCCAGAAGAGGGCTAATACACGGAGGAGCTTTCTACCAGGCTGATGTATCCCACATGCTTTATATATCAGCTTGGATTTCTTTAGGCTTGGGTTTCTTTAGGCCAGACAAAAGGATCAAAGACAGGGAGGGGCTTGGGGGAGCTTTAATCCTTGCAGACGTGGAGAGCAGGGCAGCGGAGCAGGGCTAGAAAGGCTCAGACGCAGCCAAATTTAAGAAATGGTATTTATGAGCTGTGCCTAGAAATTGCCTCTGAGGATTGCAGAGCAGCTGGTGTCCCTTTCAGCTGACATTTGTACGGCTGCAACACAGCACAGGCATGAGCAGGAAAGAAAAATCGTGGGCAGAATTGGTGGATGCAGGACCAGGAAATAAGTGTTGTGTGGTCCAAGTTGCTTTTTTATGGGTTTATGTCACATTATCTGCATGGAGCTAAGGCAGGAATTAATCCCAAGGCTGAAATGCTGCAGGGATGGGAGTAAATTTAAATGTCTTTAGCTAAATTAATCCTAAAAGGACACCAGAGAGGTTCTGCTAAAGGTGTCCACCTTCCAGCAGGTAAATATCTGAGATCCTGCTGTTCTTCTCCAGCTCTGAGGGTGTTCTGCAGTCCCACCCTCCACTTGGATAAGTTACCTGGGAGGGAACACCAGTGGAATTCCAGCAGCAGAAAGAAGGATGTCTGTACAAGGAGCTACCCAATAGTAGTAATTTAGAATGTATTCCAAGTCACAAATATTGAAAGGATTTTTCCAAACATAACTTACAAGGTTTTCTATGCTTATTAAATGCTTGTTAAGAAACTGCACAGTGCCTTGTCTGAGTTTTGACTGGGAATCATTAACACCCACTCAGTCACATTTCACATTCCAGGCTCTGGATTTTAAGGCAGTTTAATATATTCAGGAGACTCCAGGAAAGAACAGAAGCTGGTGACAAATGAACATCATCCTGGTGACACACATGCCCATCTCCCATAATTGTCCCCCAGCGAAGAAATTCTGTTTCCTGGACTCTCAACAAACCGAAAAAACAGATTTTATGCTTAGGGTGAGGGTGAAATATTCAGCAATGCACTGTTGTCCCCAGGCCAGCCGTGACATTGCCAAGAGGGGTTGGGAAAGGGCATTATTTCCTTTAAATGTGCTGGATTAGGAGCATCCCTGCTGCCCACAAATGATCAGTAGCTGTTAGACTGGAGTCTGTGTCTTTGAATAACTTTGTATAACACAGGGCTGTATCCCAGGGATGCGCTGGCTCATCTCCATGATAGGATATTTTTCCTGGGTCACTTCAGGTGCTCCCAAAACTGCCACCAAACATCACAATGAATGTCCCAAAGGTGGAAAACCTGGGCTGTGTCATGTCCAGCCATCAGTGGGGTCTTGTCCTGCCTGGCCAGCCCTGGAGGACACCCAGCAGGTCCCAGGGCTGCTGGGGAGGGGTGTTGTGGCCTTTGTTCTCAGGATCTGTTCATTCCCTGAGAGTAATCATCTCATTCCATGCCAAATGGCCACATTCCCTCTTCCTGGGACACTCTGGATCCAGACAGGATAAGAAATGGCAGCACACGTGTGGAAAAGCCCTGTGGATCTCAGGAGCTTGGGGCTGCCTCCTCCTTCTCCATCCCCTCACACAACAGAGATACATATTTCTATTTCTATTTCTATTTCTATTTCTATTTCTATTTCTATTTCTATTTCTATTTCTATTTCTATTTCTATTTCTATTT
>VZRZ01001611.1:421438-445946 GCA_013398175.1 Climacteris rufus | reverse complement strand
TTTGTATTGTGAATTTCAGCCTGCGAGTTTTGAACTTGGTTTGAATGAAAAGAAAGAGATTTACATGAAACTGGGGGGAAGCCTTAAAATGAAATGGAAAAAAAACTTTATAAACTTCCTTAAACAGTCAAAAAAATCAGGGTTTTTTGGTCCCTTTTGTCTCAGTTTTGCCTTTCCCAAGAGTGCTGCTGGTATTGGAGGGCCTGGCTGCAGGAAATCAGGGCTACAAAACCTGGTGAGAGGAATTCCAGAGCAACTTGACAAGGTTGGAGTGTGTGCTCGATTGTGTGGTTCGTTCAGCTTGTATCCATGCTTTGGGAGCTGAAAACCTGTGGGAATCATGGAAGGACAATGGAGGTGACCAGGGATTCACCTGGGACACTGAACTTGTGCTTTCTGCTGAAGGGAACAGAGTGGAATCATGGAATCACTGAGGTTGGCAAAGCCCTCTGAGATGATCCCCCAGCACTGCCAAGCCCCCACTAACCCACGTCCCCAGGTGTCACATCCACACCTTTTGGATCTTTCCAGGGGTGGCTTTTATCTCACAGTGGTGAGAGATGACACTGGGAGCAATGAGATTCCTTTTTCCTGGGTCTGGATAACTGGTGCCCCCACAGATGTCCCCCCCAGCCCAGATCTAGAATCACAAAATCACCCGGGGAGATTCCCAGCCCAGATCTAGAATCACAAAATCACCTGGGGAGATTCCCAGCCCAGATCTAGAATCACAAAATCACCCGGGGAGATTCCCAGCCCAGATCTAGAATCACAAAATCACCTGGGGAGATTCCCAGCCCATGGTGCAGGTGACAGGAGCTCCAGGGAATGGGATGGTTTTCTCAGGATAACCAAACCATGGTGATGTCCATCATTAGCAGGGTGATTTGTCTTGGGGAATTAGATTTGATATTTCTGGCAGTGAGAGCCCCCCACATAACTGCAAACGCTTCATTCCAGGCCCCTGAGTTCCCTCATTTGTCTCTGATACCAAAACCAGGGAGGAACTGCAGGGAAAATAGGGTGGAGTGAAAATGGCTTCTTCCCAGAGATCATTTTATGGAGATGCAGCTCTTGCCTATCAATACGTGAAATCTGTTAATCTTTACACACTGAGGAGAAATTGTTAATTGTGGACTTACTGGCTCATCTATTCTGCCTAATTTTGAGTCACTTGGGCCTCTTCTACCTTTTTGTTTACCTCTGGAGGTGCCCCTTGGCTTGGAGGGACGTAGTCAATCCTTCCAGGAATGTTTTCCTGGTTCCCAGCCCCACGAGGCTCCACAGGGGCAGCAGGGCACCACAGCATGTGGCACATTGGGTTCCTCTCATCTTTGCTCCATTTATTTTCTGGGAATGGAGGCTCAAAATACACATCCAGAACTTCTCCTGATTCCCAGAGACAAGTGCCCTCCTCTACAGGAAAAAACACAAAAACTTCCTGATAACACTTAGGGAAAGCTGCCCTTGGAAAGTTTCTTCCTGACTTGTGTTAGGAAAAAAAAAAATCAGTTTTTCTGAGAGTTTCCATGCCCTCCCAAAAGTCCATGTTAAAATTCCCCATTAATCATCTTACAAGGTTATCAATCAATATTTATTTTAAATACACAAGGACAATACTGGAATTTGCAGAATTATTTGTTGTGCAAAGGCTTTTTTACCGCCCCTTAATAACTTTTCACAGCCCCTCACAGAACTTGTTGAGCAACCCCTGAGATTTGAGGCTGGTTTGGACTTGGTCCTAGGAAACAAGCCAAGTAGGATAAATAAAATGAAACATCTGGATGTCTAGCCATCGGAATATCATCAGATATCCTCTGATTCTGGGGGCATCTTGTGTATGAAAGGTAATAATCTGAAGCATTGGGCTGTTCATAACACATAACTCTCTGAAAGAATGTGGAATGAGACACAAAATAATGTTGATCTGTGTTGATTGTCTCGAAAATTTACTACGGAAAATCACGAGGTCTGTAATGAATAGTTGGATCGCTCAAACAAATGTCTGTGCCAATAAAACCTAAACATATATTTAAAAAACAAAGATAACAGAAGTCAGTCTTGCTAAGCAGAGATGGAGGGAACAATGTGAAGGGTAAACACTGTTGAAAGGGGAAAAAAGGCAAATAAGGTTCTAATTAGAGGGAGGGACTGAATAGATTACAGAAAAAAAAAGGATAAAAGCAAGGAAACCTAATTGGAAACACAGCAGTGTGGTATCAAACAATCCAAAATATGTTATCTGGGACAAATGGGGTTTGGATCTTTCCACAGGCAAGTGGTGAGGAAAAAGGTTGATGCTCTGGAGTTTAGGGGACAGGAAGCAGCGAGAAGAAAATATATTAGTCACGAATAAAATGCCCATTTCCCAAACTGAATCACAGGCCATGCAACCCTTCCCCCATGTGGAAAACTGGAATTTCATCCCCAGCTTTCATAGAAATACATGAATGATGTGAAATTTCTGAGGTGTTCATCAAAGACCTGCAGTGTCTTCATGTCTTTCAGTGCTGGTGGAAATAGAACCCAAAGTTCAGCCTGGCCACTGCTCCCATGAACAAAGAGCATTTCCCTGAATTTGGCCAACCCATTGGAGATATCAGCTATGGACTTTGTGGTGTGGAAGCAGAAAGCATCAGTGGGACCTCTGACTTCCTTGCCAGGAAATTGATGTTAGGTTAAAATGGATTGGGGAAAGACTTTATGTTCAGTTTGGGATGGTGTGGGGAATAGACACCTTATCAAGGGCTTTGATGCTCCTAAACTCAACTCTAAATCCAGGTTCTGAGGAAGGACAGCTGAAGGGGCAGGAAATAACTCTCCTGAGGTTATGGCACCTGTATCTATCTCATGTGCTGCAGCTGGAGGCCAGGATACATCTGTTCTCTGGAATATGTTTGTTTTCTGGAATATGTTTGTTCAACCCCCTGTGCTGTGTGGACTTGCCCTCCTTGGTGTCCTCATTGTCAGCTTCAGAATGAAATGCACAGGAAAAGTGACCCATTTTTTTCCTATTTCTTGACAATTAAAGACAAAGAGAGAAATTAGATCTAGGAAAACACTCTGAAAGTATTGGCTGCCTTCTCTTACTTTCTGTCTCCCTGGCTTGTGATTTCCTTGAATTGACACCCCAAATTTTAGCTTTGATCCACTGAGAGTGAGCAGAGGTTCATGAGACACTCAGGAGATCCACAGCAGTGGATTCTTTATTTGAAGGGACATGCTCAGCTTTTCAAAGTTGTTTTTTTTAAAAAGAAA
Source organism: Climacteris rufus (assembly GCA_013398175.1). NCBI lineage: Eukaryota > Metazoa > Chordata > Aves > Passeriformes > Climacteridae > Climacteris > Climacteris rufus. Next base: position 442,688 of record VZRZ01001611.1, on the reverse strand, counting down.
ATCACTTTTTCAAATGGCTCTGGGCAGGCTTGGTTTGGATGCCGGGCTTTGCTTCACCCCTTGCCGAGGATGCTCCTTGTGGATTTGGCTGCTCCTTTTCCACCCAGCAGACTGCCAGGCAGTGCCAGCTCCTCTGGAATTTAAAACACAGGCATATTTGTGGTAATTTCTACTTATTTCATAGGGCTTTGCTCAGCAGTACTTGGAACATGTTGGCCTCATGGATTTCTGGCAGGAGGCTGGAGAGCTGTGATCCTGTCTGTCTGTCTGTCTGCCTGTCAATTCTGTGTATACTCTAAACAAGCTCAGTTGTGCCTGGGGTGGGAAATCTGCTTTTCCTTCTCAGGGATCCCCATGCAAAGGCCCATCCCCTCTTTCAGAAGCAGCTGCCCTGGTTTTCCTGATTTTCCTGTTTATTTTAGTAAACTGGACCACGGACCATCTTTGCCGTGAGTCCCCTTCAACTTGCTTTCACAGATAACTTCTGGAGACAACCTGCCTTGCATTTTTGCTCTTTTAAAAAGGAAAAGACTTTAAAAATTTTGAACTTGGCTTTTCTCTGCTGTGCTGTTCATAGCAGAATTGTCACAGATACTTTTCACTCCTTCCCCCCTGTTCCCTTCTTTTTTTCCTAAATCTTGAATGAACAGGCATAAAAATAGGACAATCTCAGCCTTCCCTGCTGTGTTTTGAGGGTCAGTGAATAATTAAAAGTCCCCAGCACAGTCCACAGCATCTGTGGTGTTGTAAGGAGATCATTCACCTCTGATTAAAATATTCAAATAAACGTTCAGAGCTCTGTTTGCTCCATGAGCCTGATGGCACCAAGTGACCTGACCCCTCCAGAAGTGACCAAAAAACCCAACGAGCCAATGGTGCAACATCTCTAAATATGGACAGAAAAGACAGATTCTAAAAACGAACGCTGTCTCATTCTCAGCATGTGGTAAATTTTGAGGTTATTGCTGGTGGCCAAATACAAAAAGCAGCTCAGCCATATGTTCTCTTGATAGATTTGAAGCAGGGGACCACGGTGTGGTCGAGGTTTGCAGCTCAGATATGGGGTGATACAGTCAGAGAAAAATTTGGCACAGCAGCCAGAGGTCGGGAGCGGCGGCGCAGACACGAGTGGGAAGCTGGGAGCCAGGACAAAGGTTAGGAAGTAGCAAAGGGATCAAACAGCCTCAGGAGCAAGACCCAAAGGCAATGTCTGCGCTGACTCATCCATGCATAGTTGTTCCCTGCAGGATATGGGATGGAGTTTGTTTTCTAGATTGGGTATTAGGAAAAATGTATTCACGGAAAAGGTGGTCAAGGATTGGATCAGGCTGTCCAGGGAAGGGGTGGAATCACTGTCCCTGGTGTTGGGGAAGAGGAAACAGGAAAGCCTTATAAATATGATTGCCTGGCAAAAGATGCTGAGAATATAGAAACTACAAGCGAGATTGAAATGAAAGCATGCTTTGAGATACCAAGCTTTAGTAACTGAACAACCGAAAAGCAATGGTACGGCCAGCAGAATGTAATCCCCTTTTAATTAAACAATACCCTATACTGCAGACAAGTCCAAGGGTCAGAGAAGACCCTACTGACGTGCCAGAAGAAGTCCAAAGAATATTTTTTAAGGTTTAAAGTGTAATGCAGTATGGTAATGTAACAATTCTTATAGGCTGTATGCAAATGCTATAGGATTTGTATCTTGTACTAGATTGGTTAATGAAAATTAGAATATTCAACACAGAAGGACATTTATTGTATTGTAAAGGAGAGTCTTGCTCTCTTACTCTTTTGCTTTTACCCTCTCTTGCTTTTACCCGCTCTTGCCCGTTTTGCTCTCTCATGGTCTCACTTTCTCTCTCTCTCTTGCTCTCTTGCCACAACTCTCTTCACCTCTTCACTCTCTCTCTCCTGCTTTTCTGGCCTGCTTTGGGCTGCAACTGGCAGCTCCTAGCAGGTCTCCTATACCCACTCCCTTTGCAATAAACCTCATTCTCTAAGACCTGACTTCAGAGATCTCTCATCTCCATCCGTCCCGACCGTCCAAACCAGACAATCACTAACAAATTCCACACCTGGAAATGCTCAAAAAGTTGTAGGTAGGACGTGGTTTACTGGTGGATGTGGCAGTGCTGAGTTAATGGTTGGTACTTGATCTGAAAGGTCCTTTCCCACCTCTGTGACTTCATGGTTGTCCCCTCAAGGGTCAGCCTCTCCAAGCTGAGTTTTGCTGGATTACTCATTGGAGTTGGCTTGGTTTGCCAGGCTCCCTCCAAATCCCTGCATGTGGGATCCTCAGTTACCTGTGCTGGTGGTCTCCCTTTCCTCCCACTTCCAGCCAACATTTCCCTGGAAGCCAGACCATAATGCAAGGAAATTCAGGTCAGAGGAAGCTTCAGCTCACCTTGTCCAACCTCTTGCTCAAAGCAGGGTCAGAGGTGAGGACAAGGTCACTGCCAGTGAGAGGTTGGCTGGATAAGCTCTCCCCTTGTGCCCAGTGCTTGGGAAAGGACAATGGAAAGGGGCAAAGGAAAAGATTCTGTTATGAAGGGCAGCCTTTCATGAATGAAACAGGGTGGCATTTCACTTGTCACCCCCCAGCCCTGTGACAAACAGTGATGTCAGGCTGGCAGAATCCCTGCTCTGGCCACCAGACCCTTGGAACCACTGAAAAAGCCACTGATGTCAAAAAGACACAAGGTTGTGAAGAGCAGCCCTTGTTTCTCTCATTCCAGGGATTCATCTGAATTCAGCGTTGTTCATCATTTACAGGGAATGAAACCAAAAGATAGATCTCTGTGAGCAGAATGAAAAATCTAGAGCTGAACTAAAGAACAGAATTAGTGCTGAAGACAACACTGGGTTAGTTTGGCTGCTCTAGGAAATGTTTTCAAAATCTCCATTGCCACTGAATTGGGTTTTTTGTGCCTCATTGCACTGTCTGAAGCGTGCAATGGTAATGTCCTGATCTGCAAGTGGAAACTGGGGGTGATATGAAGGAAATAGGAGGTGTAATGTTCATTTCAGTCAATATAATCCATCCAAAATGAGATATCTTATATAGATTGATCTCTTCTTCTAATTTTTATGCAGTAGTTGAAGCTGGATATGCATATTTAGAAGGCAAATTAACTGATTTCACAGGAACCTGTCATAAATGAATCCTTATCAGAGGGTCATTCTGATGATTAGAAATGAAAGGGGGATGAATCAAAGTGAGTTAAATACTTCATTCTGGAATATTGCCTCTGATTTGAAAGATCTGTTCGGCTTAGAATTCTTTTAAAAACATTTCAGCCATAATTTACTCAGCAATAACAATGACAGAAACCTCCAAATTAGTTAATTAGTAGTCCTTGGACACTCCAGATTCTGATATAAATTTGTTTTCCCCTTTGAAGCCTTTGATTTCTGTTCTCTGCTCTTGATCACAGGCTTCTCACCGGGAGCAGACGAGGCTTCAGAACTGATTACCAGGCTTAGTGTGATGGGTGCCCTTAATGACTCCTGCTCAGTGATTTTTCTGACTTTGTTAACTCCACTCGACGTCCTGACGTGATTCTACCACATCCACAAAGCTGCCATGTCCCCAGGATGCCTTTGCAGACAGCCCTAAGATCTCTCTAAGGCTGAATGATCAGCTGGTTTTCATCTGATTTAGATATTTTTATTATTAAATTCCATCCCCACTCCCCTTTCCTGGGCTTTTGTTTAGATCCAGAAAAATCAATAAATATCCCAGCAAAAGGCATTCCTGGAAGGTTGGGGTGCATGGAGCCACATTAGCCATTAAAAGTGTCTGCAGGGCACAGTTCCCAGGCCGTGGATGTGGGGGTGGGATTTCTCTCATTTTAATATCAGATGTCTGCAAATTATTGAAGTCTGTGCAAGTCACTCAATTCTGCCTTTACAGCCTCCAGACACCCCTTCCCTCCCTGGCCTCCAGGTTCAATTTCATTAAAGTCCTCTATAAACCTGCTTAAAAGAAAAATTAAAGCAAACCAAACCAACCAAAACACCCAAAATGGGTTTTCCTTTGCATCAGGACAGGTAGAATTTGAGGGCTGTCAGACAGCTCTGTGTCTGAGCATCTCAGGGAATTTTAAAGTCAATTTTACTTCCAGCTGCTCTCTGCTCTCCTAACTTTTCCTCACCAGAGACATTCTTAACCCCAGCCCATTGCAGCTGACTGAAAGCCCTGCAAGTCAAATAAAGAGCAGCTAAATTTTCAGCAAAGTAGGGTCAGTTCTGGTTTAATTCAAAATGGAAAGCCAGGTGCTTTAAGTGCACTTTGCAAGAGAGGGTTAAGTTACAAAAATAAACTTCCTCGCACTGGCACAAACTCGTGGAGAAGGAGCAAAAGAAAATTATGCTCATCCAGTTCTATACAGCTTGGCAGGAGATGGGAAAAGCAGAGCAGGGTTTCTAGGAAAGCTCAGGGAAACTCACTGCTTAGAAAGCTGATCTGGTAAATTTTGTTTTCTTCTTTTTTTCTTTTTTTTTTTTTTTTTCATTTTATTTTCCTGGATTCTCACAAAACCACACAGGCCAGGAGGGATTTACTTCGGTGTCTGCCACAGTGCACCACTCCAAAGAGAAGCTTTCTGCAGATGATGCTGCTTGTGCTGAGCATTTCTGTAGCCCTGTTTGAAGAGAGAAAAAGAAAGTACTGAAGTGCAAAGAGCACCAAAATACTCCTGTAAGCTCCAGCCAGACACTGCTCATGTTTTTATCTATGTTGGCAGCAGAATATATATTTAAGTTATGACCTTAAAATGAGAGTCAAGACTCTCCAGATCCCTTGTAAAGACAAGGATTGGATTTGGAGGTGTGAAACCCATCCCTTTCTACTTTTTTCTCAAGCTCCTCTCATCCTGCAAAACATCTGGACCTTCTCCAGGTGTGCATGGTCCTGGTTATCCAGGAGCACTCATCCATTTCTCTGCTCCTGCTTTTCCAAGGGATGATGGGGCTGGGAGTTTTCCTCTGGTACAGGCACCTACCCTGGGCCTCTGGAATAGGTAAAATCAAGGGGGAACAAGGATTCCTTGAGCTTTTTTCTCCTTCATGACTCCATCAACAAAATGGAAACTCACAGAGAATTAATTTATGGATATTTGATATTTATGTAAATAGATAAGTAAATGCTGATGTTAAAAATTCAAGATAGCTCTGCACAAAAATGAAACTTTTTTTGGTGTTTTGGGTTCCAGGAACATCTCAGGTGGCACTGGACACCTTTGTTTGGGCAAGGGAATAAAGGCCTTTAATCACCACGACCAGCTTGGAGAAAAGAGAAATTACTCTCCCTTTAAAAAAGCTGGAATGTTTAAAATAATTCCAGTATTATGGGGGTTTGCCCATGCTCTCAATCCCACTGGGAAGATGGAACAGTAATCACAGGATTTTTTCACTTGCATATTCCACATAATGAATAAAAAAACCCTGTAAGACCACATGGGTACAGCCAGAATGGGAAAATCCAGGGGTTGTGTGAGTTGTTGTCCCACTTCTTACCTGCATGGATTTTTAGGCATCCCTCACTCTGGAAGACAAGTAATTAGGAGGAAATATCAGGCTTCTTTTAAAAAGAAAATCAAGTCATAATCCTCAGAGGTGCAGAAGAAACCTTCAAAAGGCAAAATGGAAAAATTTCCAGTACGAGAAGGCAAATAAAGAACCCGCATTTATTTTTGTAAAAGTCTGATGAAGTTTAAGTCCATAATAAGCCCTGGAGTGAGAGGGGGGAAGGCAATGAGAGGGGCTGACTCATGTTTTTTGAATGTTTGGGGTTAGCACCAGTGTGTTTGGCAAATTCTTCTGTGTACTTAATATGTGTGAAGGAAATTATAATTGGTCCATAGATGATTTGTTAACTAAAAATAGGGCTAAAGCTGTAAAAATATTTGTAACATAAAATTTCACCAGCTCTTCATCATTTTTAGTGCTTTTCCCCAAACACGTTGCTAACTATGGGGTCTCTAAACACCTCTCCAGGGTAATTTATTTGAGAGCTGATGGCAAAGCTGAAGATGAATTTCAGCACTTGGGGTGAGATCTGCAAAGGCAGCTGAACCAGACAAGGACCTACCAAGGTAATGGAGCAACTCCTTCTCCATCACAACATGGAATTCCCTTGTGGACTGCAGTGTTGTCACTCTGCCAACACCTTTTGTGCTATTAGAAACTTGTATTTCTGAGTAAGGGAGGAGCAGCTGAGGTTTGGCTGTCTGAATAATCTCCCCTTGGTGTCCCCAAACCAATAAACTCATCCCAGGATTTGCTAATAATTTGCTGTTACCTTTCCTAATTTTCCATGTCGTTTCCATATTTTGTACAACTTTCTGCCCGTGTTTGACCACTTCTTCTTTTGCAAAAATAGTAGAAAATCCTTCTTGGACACCCATTTTTTCATGCAGCCCCATCAGGAATGCTCCCAGATGTCCTCAGCAAACTTTCCATGAGAGAGGAACCCCAAGTGAGTCAGCCCTGTGTGGTCTCACTCATTACGTGGCACGTCACCTCATTTTTTTGGGTACACGTAGGGAAAAGTCACAGGGTGAACCTGGAATTGATTGAAAGTCCAGTTGAACTTGGTGGAAAAATTCCTCTCTTGACCTTCCCAAGCTTTGGCTGCTTTCCAGGCTCATGATGTTCACACCTCCTTAATGCAACCCCCGGCACTTGAGTCATGTAGAGCTGGGTCGGGGGAAATGTCAGGTAATGCAGCCTCAGCAGCCACCCCAGAGGGGACGAGCTGCTCAGCTTTTCCCAGCTCTGCCACACTTCAGCACGGAGTTTATGACGTGCTCCTTGTCCCGCTGCATCCCAACTGAGCGGCGCATTTTCCTGGGCCCGAGACGGGAGGCCGCGGAACATGAGCTGCCACCAACACCTCGCCCTCAACCTCAGCCTTGCTCTCACTCCTCTCCACAAACTCTGCCCCCTCCCAGCCACCCTCCTCCTCTTCCTCTCCCCAGTCCCATGACAGCACCGTGGCCGGCTCCAAAAATCTGTCAGCTGGAGTTCCTACTCCCTGAAATTATGGGCGATGGTTGGAGGCCTGCTCAGTGTTACCTCCCTGTCACTTCTCGTTTGCCCTTTATTAATAGGGGGATGCACTTGAGCAAATCCCACAAATTCCTCTGCTTTCCTCTTTTTGCCTTTCCATCTCGTCTCTCCTCTGCTGCTCTGCCTTCTCAACCCACCCCCTTCTCCCCCTGCAAGCCCAAGTCAAAAATCAAGATTAAACCCACTGTCCCTTAACCAGTTGTATCAGTTTAAGCCTTGCTCGCAGGAAGAAATGAGAAAATATATGGGAAAATATTTATGCACACACATGTGTGTGAAATCAACCTTCACACCAAGGCTATTTCTTGTTGCAGAAGGAGTGGAGAGCTTGGGGGGAATTTTTCTGGGAATGGGAGTGATCTGCTAACATTCAGTTCATTTAATTTTTAATTTCAGTCTCCACAATAGGGTCATGAAGGAGACAAGCTGAAGAAATCCTTGTCCCCCTTGCTGTCACTTATTCCACAGTAGATCCACAGTAGATGCCTGTACCAGAGAAAAGGCACAGCCTCTATCTCCAGCATTGCATTCAGCAGTGGAATTTTTTCCTTTAGGGGAATTCTGCTGCCTGAAGGCACTGGATTGAATTACAGGTCACACCTTTACTTGGGATGAAATCAGCAGTTACAGATCCATATGACCTGACAAACCAGCTTTCACTTATCTGGGTAATCGTACATCCATTCCCTCCCTGTATTAGCAAGGGATGCCCAGCATGGTCTGGATTGAGTAGAACTATGTGACTGATGTCAAAACAGGGATGAATAATTTGGAGGAGAGAAGCTGGGATCACAGTTGAACCACAAGCTGGTGGCCCCGTGGATGGGCTATCACAGCAGTGTGGGAAGCCAGTGTCCATTTTCTTGAAGTCAGCAGTCACAGGAAGCAGCAAAATCTGTCACAGATGGATCCAGTAAATCCTTGTTGTGACCCTCAGATTTTAGACTCAGAAAAAATGAACACTTTAGCAAGTAGAAAATTTCAGCAGGGGCTCTCTCACAATAAAGTTTTGTGTTTGGCCCAATTTTTCCAGAAGCAAGGTCACCATTAGCCGCCCTCTTTGCCTTTGACTCACAGAAAATATGATTTTGTTGTTTTCTTTAGAAGAGAAACCGCACCCAGCCATCAGCATCCCCATCCCTGGGAGTGCTCAAGGCCAGGTTGGACAGGACTTGGACCAACCTGGTCTAGTGGAAAGTGTCCCTGCCCATGGCAGGGGGTGGAATGAGATGGGCTTTGAGGTCACTTCCAACCCAAGCTATTCTGGGATTTTATGATTTTCTGATCAACAACATCAGCATCAATGGGGGCAGGACCCCAGTGATCTCTGCTCCTCTACAAGGACCAGGAAAAGCTGGACTTTTTTGGCATATTTTTGACATTTATTTGGCATATCCCTTTGATTTGTGCCAATCCAGGTCACTGCCCACAGCACAGGAGAGGAAAACCCAGTCAAAACCCTGAGGAGTTCAGCAGAATGGAGAAGTCCTCTCAGGTGGGTGACAATAACTGGCTTGGCCATCCTCAACTGGGAACATTTGGGGATAGAAGGAGATGGTCAGGGGTCACTCTGTGTCACAAGGGAACACTGTTTCCAATTTGGGATATTTGTCATTAATTAAGAGCAGGTGTTGGTTGTCCAGACAACGATGTGGCCAATCAGGAAAAAAAAAAAAAGCGTATTTTTGGGTGATTATTGGCAAAATGTTGGGAATTAACCACTCAGTATGTTTTGGTTTCGTTTTCAGTGTTTAACTGTGGAATATTCCTTTTTCCCCAGAGAGCCAATGAATGATTTTATAAACTCAGACCATTATCTTATCACAGAGAGACAGAATTTCAGGATGGTTCAGGATGGAAGAGACCACAGAGGGTGATCTGGTCTCATGTCCCTGCTCCAGCAGGGCCATCCCAGAGAACAGGATTGTGTCCAGATGGGTCTGGAATATCCTCAGTGGGGACACTCCACGGCCTCTCTGGACAATCTGTTCAGTGCTCAGGCACTGCATAGGGAAGAAGTTCTTCCTCATGTCCAGGTGGAACTTCCTGGGCATCAGTTTTGAGATAATCTTGAAGGTCCATTCCAACCCAAACCATTTGGCAATCTATGATTCTATAAAAGGTGTTTTTAAGCACAGCATTTGGTTCTGGATTTCTGCAGTTGTGACTCATTCAGAGCTCACATCACATCAAATCCCTTTGAGGGAGGAGGAAGTTCAGATGTTGGATTTTGCTCTGCTCAGCCTGGGAGAGATTTTTAGAGTTTTTGGCCCAAATCTGAGCTCATCAGATATGTGTGATGAAGGGCATTAAAAAATATATTTGATACTCATTGTGCAATTTATAAGGGTTTAATAACTCACCTGGGTAGAAACCAAACCTCAATGATCCTTGTGGGTCCCTTCCAGCTCAAGAGATTCCATGATTTGATGATCCTCTCAACAACATGGTTGCTAAAAAATTAAATTAATTATTTCATTAATCAAAACCAACAAATATTTCAGTTCTTTTGGCACAAAAGGGACATTTTCTTCTCTAATTAAGGACCTCCCTTGACTTCCATGTGAGCACTTAAGCGTGGGCTTAACCTGCATCACGTTTTCAGATGCTTTGCTGAACCAAGGCTTTGATATTAATTATTTTTATTTCCCCCTCATCATTTCTCATCCCTTTCCTCATCTGCTGCTTCTAATCCAAGCTTGTTTCATATAAATAAATCCTAAATCGATGTTATTTGTCTGTGCTATGGAACACCGTTTATGTTGAACCAGGTTTGCTGTTTTGTTAGCATAGAAGGCAACCTGAATGTTCCAGGTACATAAACCCAGAGCTCAGTGACTTAAAATGAGCATTGATCCAGGCAAATTTACATTAATTAACTGTACTTCTTAACTGTTCTCCTTCATTTTGTCCCTTTCACCTGTTGCTCTTTTGTTAAATAAAAACATTATTTTGGTTCACGCACTGCAGATTTGCTTTTGGGCTGACACAGAACTGAGGTGGGTTTTGCTTGGCAAAGCAAAATATTGCAAAGATTGCTGAAAATGGTGATTTATATGTGATTTTTTTTCCCATATTTTGCCCTCACAGGTGAAATCAACCCAGATCTACAAATGAAGTGAGTCTAAATTCAACTGTGGACTACTTTATCAGGGAGGTGACAAGTTTGCTCTATTTCCTGAGGATATTTGTTTTCTTTTTCCCACTTATACTAAGAGCTGGGACATAATTTTTCAGTAGAAAGGCCATTTAAAAAGTCCACTTCCAGTTGAAACAGCTCTAGGCTTTGCTAAAATATAAAGTTGTTTAAATTACTTAAAAATACCCCCTGAAAAGTGCAGACCCTCATCAGCACTTGCTTCCTTGGGCTTTATTAACATCTTTGCCACAAGTTCCCTCTGTAACCCAGGAATGTGATGTTACCTCTTTACCTTATTTAAGAATTGGTGGAAAATATGAAAAATGCCCCCTTTGTCTTGTGTCTCTGCACTGGCCATTCTGCCTTGGATTTGTACATGTTTTATAATAACTGTGTGCAATTAAGTGTCACTTAAGGGTCCCTTTATGATGGCAGAATAGTGCACACATTTATATTTTTATATATATAAGAACCAAGCCTTTCATCTCTTGCTGCCTTGATCTGTAATGACCATGATAATCCTTGCTTTGTCCCTAAGCTCTTTGATCCAGGGACATTTCCAGCTTCATCACTTTTGGGAGTCCCTTGCTGAGGGAGGACTTTGTTCTTTGTTGGGCCTACTACAACATTCCCTATTTCCTAAAACACAGCAGATGTCTAAACTCTGACTGAGGTTGGAAAACCGTGTAAGGTAGGGCTTGAACCACCCCTGGCCCATTCAGTGTCCAAAATTCAATGGATTCCTCTTAGAAAATGGCTATTAAAATTATATATTATTGACACGGTTTGGTGTTTTGCCCTTGGCTAATTTTCTGAAAGCTGCTCCAGCCCTGAGCTGAGAACAGAGCAATCATTTTCCTTTTTGACTTCTCTGTGACACTCATATTTCACAAGAGCAACATCTCAACCTTTCTGCACATATGGACACACAGAAAATTGCCAAAGCTGGGACTTGCCTTCAGCAGAAAATTGAGCTCTGCTAACTTGGATCTTTTTTTTTGTGCCCATGAATCAGAAGGAGAAACCACATTTTTTTTTTCTACAGAATTTAAATCATGTTTGGGACAGAGGAGGAGGATCCCCAACAGAGAAATGAAGGGCGTGTGTCACTATAGGTCATCATTACAAAATAATAGTATAAATTTAATAATAGAAAAGACCTTTTCAGCTCCAAAATCACGCTCCAGACTTCATCAGCTCCCCTGCCTGCACTCAAATCCCTGCTGCCATCAAACCCCAAAGTTCAGATGAAGTGCCCTGGTGTGGATCCATCTCTTTTTCACTTTTCAGAGCCTGGCAGCACCATGATGCTGCTGATGTCAATTGGTCAAAGACAGAAAAGTCACCACCTTGCTTTTTAAACCTTTTGCTGTATTTTTCACCTTCAGCTTCAGAATATGGAATAATAATTAAAATACATTGAAATGAGGAAAAGAAAAGCAGCGAAGTAGAAACTACATTTTACTTCCTAATTTCTTGCTGCTGAAATTACAATGCCATTTGAGGAGAGAAGGAAAGGAAGGAAATAATTTTTTTCTATGTGTTTTCACCAATTTAAACTGATTTTTTTTTTTGAGAAGTTGGTACCATGAGACAGCTGAAAGCTACTGTGATGAGGAAGATGCTAAACATCACTTTACTGGGCAGATGACAGAATTTGGCCCGACCACATGGTTAAATCCCAGTAGGCTGATACAAACCCTATATAATTATAGGCTAAACCATATCTGAAAACTCTTTGACCCCAGACAGATTTGTATCTCCCTGGCTTAGTGACAGGAGGGAAAACAGCCCTGTACTGCCCCAGATTTCTACCTCTGAGTGATTTACCTGCCTCACTGGGATGTTACCAAGCAGCTCTAACTCTCCTAGACTTCTGCCAGTCCCTTTTCTCCTGGAACTCCGCAGCTTTCCTGGGGAGGGTCCTGTTAGGACTGTCTCGGTGCTGTAAGCTGAGCCAGTCAGGCAGGAGGTTTTAGCCTGCGTGAGGAATTTGGAGGAAGAGTTTCTAAGCTTCCCAATGCATAAGCCATGCGAGCATATGGCCATAAATCCCATAAGCTTGGGCACTTAGTGGTGATACAACAGCACTTGATGGGCTCCTCAGGATAATGCTGCTCTAATGGAAGGTGGATGCAGCAGGGAAGGACTGGAGCCTCAGGGGCGGCTCCATGGGCTTTGCTGTCTCAGGAAAGGTGGCAAGTGGCCACTGTCCACACAGAGAGCTCCAGCAATACCTCTGGGCAGCTGCTTCTTGGAGCCCCTGACACACAGACAGAGCCCTCAGCATCATCTGCCAGGAGGAGGTTTTGGGAGAGCAGGCCTGATGTCCTCACAGCACAGCTGAGAGCTTTCCCCTCACCTGCCCCTCTTATCCCTTGGCTGAGGATGAAGAGCGCCTGTTTAGGCTTCTCATCCCTTCCCTGCTCCCCTGAAGAGTGGCTCAGAGAATCAGAGGATCACAGAATATCCTGAATTGGAAGGGACACACAGGGATCATCCAGTCCAACCCCAGGCCCTGCACGGACACCGCAGCAACCCCACCCTGGGCATCCCTGGGAGTGTTGTCCAAACGCCCCTGGAGCTCTGGCGGCCTTGGGGCTGTGCCCATTCCCTGGGGAGCCTGGGCAGTGCCCACCACCCTCTGGGGGTAGAACCTTTTCCTGATATCCAACCTAAACCTGCCCTGACACAGCTCCAGCCATTCCCTCCAATCCTGTCACGGTCACAGAGAGCAGAGATCGGAGCTGCCCCTTTGCTTCCCCTCATGAGGAAGCTGCAGACCATGGCATGAGGACTCTGTGTTTTGTGTTGTGTGCCTTGAGCATCAGGATGCTGAAATGCCATCCCTTGTGCCAAACCCAAGATTCTAAAAAGGATTTTTTTTTTTTTTTCTAATTTGCTTCTATTTGGTTACAAGCCGATTGTGGCATTTCCTACTGGGGCTTACTGAGCAGCACCACCCCCTTCCTCCCCTCTCAGATGTCCTGGGGCTGGAGGGGCTAATCCTTTACATTAACCAGCCCATTAACTATTGTGCCTGTAAAAACACCCAGCCTGTCACAATTACTTCTGGCTCTGTTCCCTCCTGCCCATCAACTTGATCGAAGATAATGTGTAAGGGGATAGCTCGGGCGCTGCGTGCTGTTGACACTGGGAAGAAAGATCCCGGGGCTGAAGTGCCACTCAGGTTACAGATGAGCTGGAAAATCCACCCACTCCTGAGAGTGGTGACAGCTTTGTATACAAACTCCTGCTGCCCGCGATACCGCGATTGCAGAGGCTGGAAGTCTGCGAGGGCTTGACAGGCAGGGCTTTGACGGGAGCCAACAGGGACAGGGGCTGGGGGATGCTGCTGGAGGTCAGCTGGGTCAGCCCTTTTTAAACCTTGATGTTGGAGCATAAGTGGAATAAGTTATCAGCTTAAGAGAAATCAAACAGGGCATCTGCTTACCCTCCTTTTTGGGCTGATGGAGGAGTTGGATGGACAACAACGTTGTGGTGGCCATGAGTTGCTCTTGCAAACACGCCAGGCTGTGGTGGATGAGTCCTACAAACCATCCCTGGGATGTGTGGCACTCTGTTGCCAGAACTACGGCATCCAGCCAAGGCATCAGGACCAGCAGTGTCCCTCCCTGGGACAAGCCCTGCCTTGTCCTCTCTCTCTGACACCAACACTCCACACTCGTCTCACAGCAGGACTTTTAGAAATGCTTCAAGGCAAGACTTCAATATTGACTTTTTTTTTAACTTTGCCCCCCAAAAGTGTGTTTTTCTGATTCTTTTTTTCATGGGAAAAGGTTAAAAAGTCAGCTTCCAACCTGCGGTGGCTCAGCCCGAAGCAGAACATTTCAGTTTTATCAGCTGGCACGAAGGGATCTGTTTCAAATCATTTTTGACAGCATATTAAGCTGCATTTCTATCCCAGCATGAACCTGGCCCGCCCATTGTCATTCCCTTTCTCTGCAAACAGCTTGCTTTTCTCTCTCTGAAACCCAGGTGAAAGAGCTGAGTGGGTGAATCACTGGGACATGAACTCGGCTCAGAGGAGAAAAGGAGGGACTTGGGTTTTCTGAATGTGGAACCAACAAAGGAGCAGTTTGATTTTCACTTGATCTGAGAACAGCCCCTGCAGCCAGGTTGGAGAAACTGAAATACAACACTGCAGAAATCCTGCACGTCCCTTACCTCTAACATTTATTTACCAGCAGGCATGGCCAGACTTCACTGTTGGCTGTGACATTCCATGAAATAGCAGGAATATAGAATAAAGGCCTCTGAATACTCCAGGATTTCCTAGGAGGGATGCAATATATTGGGATCAGGTGCAGTTTTTAGAATAGAAGCTCACACAGAAGGGTTATTCATCTTGGGATGGAAAAAATTGACCCAAACTGTCTTTATAATTTTTCATACTCAGCCCTCCACTGCTGATGTGCATTAAGGCAGCTCCTCTTACAAAGACAGAAAATGGAATAACAGAAAATTATCACTGGTTTTCCTGGAGTAGTTGTGGATGTCCCATCCCTGGAAGTGTTCAAGGCCAGGTTGGACAGGGCTTGGAGCAATCTGGGATAGTGGAAGGTGTCCCTGCCCATGGCAGGGGGTGGAACTGGGGCACCTTTTCAACTGGGGGCTCCTTCCAACCCAAACCATTCTGTGATTCTGATTCTGTGATCCAAGGAGTCTGGGGACTGTTGTGACTCCAAGTGTGGGAGATGGGGGCAGAATTTGTGTTGAGATCAAAGCTTCTCCAAAGTACAGAAATAGCTTTGATAATTATGTCAGATCCTCTTTTCAATGGTTCATGTAGAAATAAAAGGGGTTGTCAGTAGATCTCTGATTACCTAAACCAAGATAACTCTGTTAAGTTCCTCCTAACTTTATGCCACAAGCAGGAGCAGAGTTTCCCTGCTCCTGCCCCATCACCCATGAACAGTTAATGGGTTGTGATGTGATGCCAAACACTTCATTTCAGCAGTTTGGATGGGAACCAGCAGCTCAAGTGAAGTGCACTTTAGAACCCAAGCTCAGACTTGCTGGTCCTGTTTCACCCTCAAAGAAAATCTGGTTTTAGTGTTTCCTCAGCTCTGCGTGTCCAATCTAACAAAACCCTGCCTCTCCCGTGTTTGGTGCAGGTTGCAACAAGATTGTCTTTCCACAAAGGGCACAGATGTTGCAACATCATGAGGAAACATCTGGAAGGTGGTCAGCAGCCAGTGCAAGATGCACACAGCTAATTTCAGCACTTTTCTTCCCTCTATAATGGGCACTGAGGAGAATTAATTGCCTAGGATGAACTTCCCAAAGCCAGGATTGCTGGTGGTATCTACCCTTACCAGATGGAAACAATAAAGGAAGGGATGCTGGGAGATCATCCATGGTTATAACTCTTGAAAAAGAGAGATCATAAACCATTTTCCTGCCCTGATGAGCTTTCTAGGAGATTTCTGCAAGGCCGTACTCAGATAAAGCAGCCTTGACCAGAGACCGCTTGATCATAAAGCCAGACTCCCCTTTGCTGCCTGTTCTTCAAGCACCATGGATCTTCATGGAATCACAGAATATCCTGAGCTGGAAGGAAGCCACAAGGATCATCCAGTCCAACCCCTGGACCTGTCCAGGACACCCCAACAATCCCACCCTGTGCCTGAGAGCTCCAAATGCTCCTGGAGCTCTGGCAGCCTTGGGTCTGTGGCAATTCCCTGGGGATCCTGTTCAGTGCCTGACCACCCTCTGGGGGAATTTTGCAACATCAGCAGGAGGAAAGATGTGTGTTCACATTCAGACTTCAGCTGAACTTTTAGGGTGCTTTTTTAGCTTTGGGAGATGTTACTACACAAGTTTAGTGTGGAAGCTGGTTCCCCACTACAGTGATCTTTGAAAACAGTTTGGTCCAAGTAAGCTGGCCCCTACCTGGGGATGTGCTTCTGGGGAGTGAAGTGCTGATAAAGCTCTTTTCCTGCTCTGAGGAGGAAAATAAGTGCTGGTGGGCCAGTTAATATTAGTTTTATCACTTTATATGTTTATAATTCAGATAACTAAGGACACATGCATAGGTAATAACACCAACACCAATTCAGCTGCGGAGACCTCAGCGTGAGAGTTTACAAGAAGAGAGAGGGGGAGAGAGAGAGAGGTGGGGGAATAGATCTGGAAAAATAAAATAACACAGAAATCAGCAGCATGCATTCCAAGCACTTCATCCCAGAGTCTGGAAAAGCATGGAGACTTTTGTTTTATAGATGCAGGAATTTGACTTTATTTTTGTTCTCGTCTCTTCTTTTAACAAGGAATCCTGAGTTGAACTCCTTGCCTGCTTACAGCGCTCTGCCTTTGGCTGGCTCAGCCAGGCTTTTCCCTGCAAACCCTGGAGTGAATCGTTTAATCCCCTGGACTGGAGTTAGGGAAGCTCTGGAGCAGCTCGTTCATTCCCTGGCAAGGGCTGGGCCAGCCCACGCGTGTTCCCGACTCCGCCAGTATCCATTTCACCGGGGTCGGGCCGCGTGCTCCCACATTCCTTTGGTCACAGGGGCTTAGGAAACGATCCCAGTGCTCAACTTATATAAGGAAATGTCCTGGCAGAGCCAGCCTCGATTTTGTCATTCAACATCCATGCCTCCTCTCTCCTCCTCCCCTTTTCTGCTGCTCATAAAAGCAGCCACGAGGCCACCACAGGAATCATTAATCCAGGAGGTGGGGAGGTCTCCGTGCAAATGTTGCTGACTTGGGCTTTCAGCAGAGGGTTTGAAGGCTTTCCTAGCCTGGGCTTTGCCCTCCAGGGCTCGGGGCTCCGTGGTGGTGGACACTGGTGAGGGCTTGGCCCGACAAAATGTAGGAATTGGTGGTTCCAGTAACCACTGGCTCCAAGCAAAGACAGAAAGCCAGGAGGGGAGGCTTCAGGATGAGGGAAGAATTTCCACCACAGCATGATGTCGGCTTTGTGATTCAATACAATCAACATGTGGGGTTTTCTTCTCCTTCTCCTTCTCCTTCTCCTTCTCCTTCTCCTTCTCCTTCTCCTTCTCCTTCTCCTTCTCCCTTTTCTGTCTTCGATGAAAATGGATGTGGTCTCCCTACAAGAGACAGCAAGATCCCTCCACAGATCCAAAGACAAACCTGACCCAGTAGGAAAAGCATCAGGAACTTCCTGCATGGTGGTGCTGAGCTCAGGATGGCTTAAAAAACAGATCCCACTTGCATAATAGAGCCAAAAAAATGTGAGTTTGAAGAACAGGTACGATCCTTTACCTTCAAAACCAAGATGCTGGTGGTGGAGGCATCTAGAAAAGCTGTGGAGAAGCTGTAACCTCACACATTCCTCTAATTTTCTATACTTACTCCGAGTAGCTGGACTTCTGGAGTAGTTTACACCCACCAGCATGTTACCTCATGCTCTGGTGGCTTTACAGAACAAGCAGGTTTACTTTTCTACCAGTGTCTTCCCTCATGGCTGGCAGCTTTCTGAAGAGACAGTTCTGTGTTGAAAGGAGGGTGGATATTTTTAAATATTGTTTTTCACTTACAGAAAAAAGCTGTGTCTGGAGCAGGCTGCATTTTGCAAACATATGTGTGTGTCTGTGCCTATGCAAATGTAGCATTTTGTGGGATGGAAACATTCTGTCTTAATCTTTGTCAGAAAACAGAATTACCAATTTTCATGTTGTCGTGACTTTCCATTTTGAAGACAGTTTTATATGCTGTAAAAACCATCATAATTCCTTAAATTGTTATGATAGGCTTTATCTATTTTGTACATGTGAAAGCTTTCTATTTAATACAAGTTTTTTGTGTCCTCTTCACTTAAAAAATAATTTTCAGGTTATTTTCAGGTTGCCAACAGATATTTTCTTTTTTGAATATTTTGAACTATTTCAGAAAATAAAAGTTCACATTTTTGTGCAGACCTAGAAATGTCTCAGATGCAGACAAGGTGTATCTTAAGGAAGAGAAATTACCATGGATGTCAGGAGTGCGGAGCTGTGACAGGAGCTGTCCGGTGGGCATAGAAAGAGTATAAGGAATGTGGTGGGGAGGGAACAAAGGAATTCCCAGAGCATGAGGATGCTTGAAGACAGTTGAAGATCACTACAGCGGAGATGGGAAAATCTGGGCAAGACACACCACTGATAATGACACATTTTGGAATGATCTGGGAATGAGTCAATCCAAGAGCAAACATCCAGGGTGCAATTCCTCCCCCAAAATGGGCCAACAAAGATGGATAAACTAGAAAGGACTGGGAATCTACAGTTGGAGCCTGTCATGCGTTTGGAACCATCTCACAAGTAGGATTCACTGCACTCACTCTCCTTAAGCTTCTCCAAGGAGAAGTTACACATCCCTTATGACCTCCTGAGACACTGCAGAAAATAAATCCTTTGTCTTGACCAGCAGTTGCAGGAAAAGAGCTCTTAATAACATCATTGATCATGGGATCCTAGAATGGTTTGGGTTGAAAGGGACTTTAAAGATCATCACGTTCCACCCAGGGACACCTTCCTTTGTCCCAGGTTGCTCCAAGCCCCATCCAACCTGGCCTTGAACACTTCCAGGGATGGGGAATGATGACTGAGGAGTGATGGTTACTTCTTTCACTGACAATTTCTGTCTGAGACACTTATGCAAGGACTTTTGCCAGCAACTAAAATCCCATCCAGCATCTCCTATTGATCATGGTACATCGTGACTCATGAGAAGAGACTTTGGCCATGAAATCCATAAAAAGTGACATTGTGGGCCAAATAGGTGTCTGGTATAAAGTGAAATCTCCAGGGAGGTGCTGATTCACTCAAAGCTGAGGAGACATCACTCTGTTTTCTGTTTGGAAAATTAGACAAGCGATGTACGGGAAGGCTCAGCCTGGAATTTCCCATCTGGAAATGCCATCTGGGAAAGGTAAGGTGGCACACGTGGCCCTAATTTAGTGGGTAATCACAGCCACACGGTGATGACCAAGGGGAAAAAGATGTTCCTTCCCTTTCCAAGGATCTTCTGTTTCATCCTGAAACTGCTGCTGTCTCGAGAGGAAAATGACTGTGAAAGAAAATATTCCTGGAT
Organism: Climacteris rufus; assembly: GCA_013398175.1. NCBI lineage: Eukaryota > Metazoa > Chordata > Aves > Passeriformes > Climacteridae > Climacteris > Climacteris rufus. The sequence goes on along the minus strand of VZRZ01001611.1, from coordinate 423,421 downwards.
CCATCTCTTTGCCGGCCTTTGCAGGTAAATAAAGATCTCCCCATGTCTCCCCTGTAGCACAGTTCCAAGTCATCCAACAGCAGTGGCAACTGTGCTTGTTTTTCTACCACTTCTCCCCAGAAACACTCGCAAATCCCGATTTCCCGAAGTGCCGCGGCCGTGATCCTGGATTGCAGCACTGCTAAGCCTCCTGTTGGTCTCAGCACCTGACTGGGAGCCCTGGCAGCCAGAGAGCTTTGCCCGGGCTCCAGAGCCCAGCACACCCCGAGCTGGGGCTCAGCAGTGACAGGGTCCTCCTAGCATCCCCTTCCCTACCCTCTGAGCTCCGTTGGCACAGGATTTGCCTCTTTCCCTCCCGGCAGCAATGTACAGGCTTGCACCGTCCTGCCGTGAGCTATCCCGTAAACAACAACAAAATGAGCTTATAACTTTAAGCCTCCCAATGAAATAAGAAGCTAATTTGCCCCATCACAGTGCTTGCCATCTGTAAGAATTAGTCCCAGGGGGAAATGAATAGAGCCATTATTCCTACCGGGCTCTTGGCTGTGTAATTCCTACAGTGGTGAAACAGTAGACAGCGAGAGGAAAAACATAATACTTGTGTGACCAGGCTGCCATTGGCTAAAGGAGTTGTGTGTATTTGGTTTGTGAAATGAAGAGTCGGGCAGGCAGCTTAAGGGGTGACAGACTTCACTGTCCCAGATGCTTCTTAGGCACCAAGTAATTAAAGCACTCTGTGGAGGGGATAACAGGGCCAGGAGGCAAGTTAAAGGTGCATTTATTGATGTCTGAGGCTTGGGAATGACTCTGCTGCAAACCATGGAAAATATCAGCCTCGGACTGCAATTATATTTATGCTCCCTCCAAAAATCTCCCACTCCCTCTCTGGGTTCTCCTTTTGTTAGGGATGATGTTAAAAGGGAAGCGTGACAACCCCTTAACCCTCGCAGGTCCATCCAAGCAGTTCTTGCCAGGGGAGGTTGGATTCTTCCCTACTGGAAACTGGCCCGATTCCCATTTTATACTACATGAGGATGTGGCCTCTAATTTTTCAGCTGAGCCTAACCCAAGCCATGAAGTAAAAGGTTCACAAAAGTTTTCCAGCCTTAAGTAAACGTTACTTTATCTGAGAAAAATGAAGGAGAAGGAACGCAAGCAGAGGCAGCAGGAGAGCGGAGTGAGACTCCTGGCCAGGGGGAGAGAAGGTGTTGGGAAAAAATGGATGCTGTCCCTGAACACAACCAAATAATTGCTGTCTCCTAGAAAGGTCAATATTATGTCGAGGAGAGTATTAGGAACTCATCTGCAATCAAACCTTGTTGTCCAAATAATTGGAAATACTTTTATTCCTTATGTCTGTGTTGAGGAGTGAGGCACAGTCAGAGTAACTAATGACATGTGAAAGACCTGCCCAATGCCATACAAGAATTCCCAGTCCAGGGACTTCTCCCCCAAACCGTTTGGTTTTCTTTGTCCCATTTTCTTTAATGCTTTTTGTGCTTTGCCAATGAAGGAGTAAATGAGGCTGCTCATGACAGGACCTCCCTGATTTGGATTAGATGCACCGATTTTGCATCCAAAATGGGGAATTTTGGAGCCTGTAGGGAAAAAAAATACATCATGGGACTGTCACCCCTTTAGCTAAGGCAAAGACTGCTCTAGGAGGAGGGAGGGAGTCAAATTTGAGGACTTAGTAAGTGATTCCACATGATAAGCAGCTTTTCTTGTGCAGCCCAGCACCACTCCGTGCAGGCACTGGCTCCTGCCAACTTTTTGCTGCTGACACGACTTTCATAATTTTTGATTTGTTTTTCTGCCCAGAGGCAGAATAATGGAGGAAATAATGTCTCCATTGATGCTGCTGGCCTGCCCTGATACTTTTGTTTGCTCTTTTCCTTGGTGTTCCATTTGGCTTTTTAGTTTGCTCAGTGTTATAACTGGAACTGTCCTTCTCCCTTCCCTTCCCTTCCCCTCCCTTCCCTT
>VZRZ01001611.1:389669-421317 GCA_013398175.1 Climacteris rufus | reverse complement strand
TACCTTCCCTTCCCTTCCCTTCCCTTCCCTTCCCTTCCCTTCCCGTCAAGGAAGGTTTGGATTTGGAAGGGACCTTAAAGCCCATCCCATTCCACCCCCTGCCATGGGCAGGGACACCTTCCACTATCCCAAGTTGCTCCAAGCCTCGTCCAACCTGGCCTGGGACATTTCCAGGGATCCAGGGGCAGCCACAGCTTCTCTGGGCAACCTGTGATAGGGGTGCACCTCAATCACAGCCAGGAATTCCTTCCCAATATCCCACCTAACCCTGTCTGCGGGGGAAGCCATTCTCCCCTATCCTGTCCCTCCCTCCCTTGTCCAAAGTCCCTCTCCAGCTCTCCTGGAGCCCCTTCAGGCACTGGAAGGGCCCTGAGCATTCTCCAGGCTGAGCAATTCCAACTCTCCCAGCCTGGTGCTCTCTTAATAGCCGAGGTGCTCCAACCCTTGGAACATCTTTATGGCCCTCAAATTTCTGACTCATAGCACATTTTGACAATTCCTTTTTCACTTTTGGTTATGAAATAGATATTTTGAATCTCAGTGAAAATGGATCTGCAGAGCTATGGCTTCTCAGGAAAGGGCTTTGTAGTTTTGGGTCCAAATGATCTGACAGCCCAAATCTTTTCCTGCTCTAAAGATCAGGAGTAGAAATTCCTTCGAAGCAGAAAAGGCTTCTCAGGCGTGGCAGGGTCCACAGGCTTTGCATGCCCAACAGCTGCCTACGATCTCCGTGTCCAAGAGGTGAGGTGGTGGAGTTCTGCACGAATGGTCTGGATAGGGAAAGAGCAGATTTCACATCTCCTCCAAGACCAGCAACTCCCACAGCTTCAGCTCCTAAAAAAAGAAGCCTTAACCAAACTAATTGCTTATCACATTGGGAGCTGGCAAGGGCTGTTTGGGGGTGAAGTGGATATTTGATGTCGAGAAAGAAAAAGTATTGTGTTACTGACTCAAGAAAAACACTTTGCAGCCAATTTGCACAGTTTGAGCTCGTTTCCATGGAGTTCCTGCAGGAGTGGGAGTAGATAGGAACTTGCTGTGGGATTTGCAAGTGCTGAAGCCCTGAGGTCTCTTTCTCCATCCACCCCACAAACTTGTCCAGCGATGAATTGTACAGGCACAGCTTAGCAGAGCCACTAATGGTGAGCCAAAGGTTTACTGGGAAGGGCCCAAGACAAAGCAGGGATTTCAGGAAGGGCAGCGCCAGGCACGCTGATTCCATGCTCGCAGGAGTAACCTGCGGATGCACACACACGCACACACGCAGTGGAAAAACGGAGGCTGGATTGCTCCAAGCTGCCATGATGTCAACAAGATGTCTCCCTGCAAACCTGTGACCCAAACTCAGATGTTCCTACTGGGAATATCACGGCACAGAACATTACGTCAGCCCCACGCAGTTCCCTAAGAACGGCTCTGCCTTTCCGCCCAGCGCTATATATTCCTCCCTTTCATCTCCTGGAGAGTTACCAGGACTGCCTGTTCTAGGCATGGAAATCTGCCTCCAGATCCTAAAGCCAGTTCACACATCCCACAGAACACTTGTGCTCACATGGGTGGACAACATCATAGGTCAGGGAAGCGTGTCTTGTGTTGCCTTCTCTGTGCCAACCTGGTGAGGTGATTGTGACCTTCTCCTGTCCCTGGACCTGCTCCAAGGATGTGAGAAGGTCACCACCACCATGGTAGTGAGATGAACAGGAGGTTGAGGCAAGTGAAAGCTTGGTGTGGAGAAATCTTCTTGCAGCAGAGAAAAAATTCAGTTAAAATAGAAGAAATGTCCCCAGAGATATGACATAGGCAGGGTTGCATTATCTGTGTTATTTAAAATTGTATTGGTCCCAGTGTGCAGAATCTTAATGTTGGTGGTGTCAGAGAAAGGGAACCTTGTACCAGCCCTTTGGAGGGATGAGATCCATGCTGAAGAAGTTCTGCTCTGTATGGAGTTCCCAGGTGGATGGGGTGGGTGTATCCACCCCAGTTGTCTTGGGATCAGTCTCCTGGGTTACATCACTGCTGTGACAGCAGATCTGTCCTATCTCAGACCCCATTTTGACCAGCCACTGCCAAACACTGAATATGACCCAGCAGTTAGGTTCAAAATGTGAGGTATAATGCTTTGCTGAACCAGGACCTGGATCTCTTTTAATCGACATCCACGTGCTGATTGTGGTGGCTGTCAGGTCTTGATGCAAACATTGGGAATCCCTGTTTTTAACTGGTGCTCTTCACACCTACCTTGGCTGAAAATGTCCAGGGCCAAGCTGGAAGGGGCTTGGAATAACCCTGTCTGGTGGAAGGTGTCCCTGCCCATGGCAGGGGGTTAGAACATTTTTAAGGTCCTTTCCAACCCAAACCATTCTGTGATTCCATAAATCCCTGTCTCTTTCTGTGGGAGATGTCTGCATCTCATGCATGAGGAGTGGATTGTATTTAGATCACCTGTTAAAGTGCATGAAGATGGCCCAGATGGTATTTCTTGATGTGACAGTGCTGAATCATTCCAACCACCTCCTCTCTCAGCTCCTGGATGCCAACCCTGTGTCTGCAGAATGAAGAAGTCACGACAAAAGAATTCAGCTCCATGAGTAGGTGGTCAAGACAGTCCCATCTTTCTCCATTCCCTGGGAAGGGAGCCAGCCTCTGGGAGCCCTGACTGATGGGTAGTCTGGGTTCTTATCACACTTTTCATTACCAGATTAGATGTCTGTGTCTATGGAGGAACTACAGCTCCCTTCTCAGATACAGATTCATTGTCCTTGAGGGAAGTTTCTCTGCCACTTCCAAGTTTCTCCCTCAGACTGATGAGGGAGGTGCAGCTTTTTACCCAGCCCAGATAGAAAATCAGCCACCAGCCAGCCCATGATTAGGGCCCCTCTCATTATTTTAATGTTGGTTTTGCAGTGAGACGAGCTGGCAGCCTTGAGCTGCGCTTGGCACTGCAGAACAGTTTAATAATCACCTAATAAAACTTTTCATCTGGCTTCCCACATCTCTCCCTTTCCCAGATCCGTGCCCTTCCCTGCACTCTCTATCAAGGATACAGGGTTTGGCATAACACAGATCACTGCTGTAGCAACCACAGCTGCTGCTACAGGTATTAAGGTGTTTACAGGTACCATAATTTTACTGTCTCTAATCCAATTTTAATTCCAGCCAAAATTGCAGTCTATAATCTGACTCTATGAATTTTCTCATGCCCATTTTATGAGGGTTCCTCACTGTAACCAAGGATAAAGGAAAATCTGGATCTTGATTTTATGTTTGTTGGTCGACAGCACTTGGGAGTGGTTCAGTACTGAGATGGCTCAAGGTGTCTTCATAATCCTGGCTTTTCCAATGAAGCCTTGAACCTCCCAGCCTGTATTTTTCCAAGGAAGGCACGACAGTTCTGGCCTTGAACAAAATGATGGATTTGGAGCTTGAAATCCTGATCAGCATCAGCCTGGGCTAACCCAAGGTGACTGCAGTGATGTATCTTAGGGGCTGCAGGTTCCCTTCTCTTCTTGCAGTGTTAACATGAGACAGCAATTCAAACATAAATCCATTCAGGGAAACAGGACAGCTGGAAAATGAGCATTTTTTTTTAAAGGAGGGAATGGAACTATAGATGTGCTATAATTGACAGTTCTTTACAAAAATTGCAGCTGAGCAGCAGGAGACAACTCTGCTTGTTTGTCTTGTATCGGATGCTACCCTTTGGGCCAAAGAGAGGAAATGGAAATTATAACCCTTCTGAAAGCAGCAAAGCATTCCTAGGAAAAAGACATTTATGGAGGGCAGAGAGAGAATGAGATACAGGCATGGCCAGAAAGAGCCCAGAGAAAAAGCTGGGAGCTGGCTGAGAGCACTGGTGAGCGCAGGAGTGAAGGTTTGCAGTGTGACAAAGACAAATTCCCCAGGGTGCCAAAGGGGACTGTGTGGAATAATTTGCAATCCAGGATGCTGCTGACAGTTCCTGGAATGAAAACAAGCCTGTGCAGGGAATCTCATCAGGCCACTGGGACCAGAAGGGGCAGGTGGAGAGTCTTGTTTACAGCCGTTTGTATTTCTAATCTCATTTTGTTTGAGATTTCCCTGCTAAATGTCCAAATGAGGAGTTAGTTCTTTTTCATGTTCTGAGCTTCTGGGATGGAGACTCTTTTTGGGAACTTTGGAGAGAATGAATGGCATAGGACAGAGGTAAATAGAACTGATTCCTTTATGGACAGTGACGGTTTAAAATGTTCATCAGCCCACAGCCTGATATCAAGGCTTGAGATTATGCTAAAACTGACTTCAGGGCTCCAAAAAATGCTGCAGAGTTCCAAAATGAAACTTTCTGAATTTATTGAGCCATTTTTCTTGGCCAATTGATGGAATAGCACCATTTTATTCATCTTAAGGTACCTGCATTCATCAGCTCTTATGACTTAGATCCAAAGACCTTTTTAATATTGACTCTAAGCAGAGCTGAGAGTGACAAGCTCAGGTAGATTTCTACACCATAAACATCGGTATTTTTGCTACTTGAATCCCACTGAACACAGTTTAACTCCTGAAATATCTGTGTGGGTGGTGCCTGGTTCAAATTCTTCAGCTTTGACAGCAATGCTCTTGCTGGAAGCAGGGCAAGTGTGCAAGGATTTTTCTGGCCAGGGGACTCTCCCTTTCCCTGGAAAAGGGAAATCAGTAAGAGGGATACCTTGTGTAGCATTATATTTATTGTAGAATGGTTAAAACTCACTTTGACAGGGCCATTTTGGGTGAAATATTCAGCGTTGTGCAAAGTGTATCAAGTCTTTAACACACAGCCAAAATGACACGGGTTGGACCCACCATCCAGAAGAACAACTCCAGCTGTTCCCAGCTCTGGAATAATCTTGGATTGAAACAAAGTTCATTGCCAATTGATGGAACAGCATCAGTTTTGATGGACAGTGGGGGTTTCACTGCGAGGAATCTCATCCAACCTCTGCCCTGGGCTGACCTTGCTCAGTTTGTGAAATCCGAGAGGATCCCGGCCCTCCGTGGCCCAGCGTGTGTCCAAGTGCACTTGAGGAATGCCAGCAGGCAGAGAAGCTGGGTAAATGTCTAAGAAGGCAAAGTTTCCTGCTCTGTTATTGTTAAAAACAGATCTATAGGATCCTTTTCTGAAGAGGTCGTTTTGATTTGTTTCCCGTGCGCTTTTTTCAAGAGTCAGTTTGGCATCTGATACCTCGTGCAATGTATAATCCCCATGGTCCAAAGAGCTCGGGAGTGCCAGGAAATCCAGAATGTTGGCATGGATATGGGGCCAGCTCCCATAACACAGGGCTGCATGACTTTTCTGTGTTTGTGGTATCTTTGTGACACCGGGGTACGTGGTGTGCTCAGAAATCAGCTGTGGGCTCTGCCCCAGAGACCCTGGGAGAGAATCCCCCACCCCTCCCAGCTGGTGCAACCTGCAGGAGCCCCAGACAAAGAAGGTTTGTTCTTTCCAAAGAAATAAATGAGGACTGGAAATAATAAAACACTGAATGTTGTCCCCCTGAGGGGAGGGGAAGAGCGGTGGTGGCCAGAGAGTGATGGATGGATTGATCACAGCACTTTGACTCCTAAAAGCACCTCTGCAGGGGGATGTGTGTGCATGGATGCACTGGAGACAGGCATTCCTGGAGGATCTGCCTTGTGAAGGTTGTGAATCCGTGGAAAAATTACATTTATTATTGCATTTCACTTCCACGAGCTCAATAATTCATCTGCTCTGCACTGACAAGCCCTCTTGCACCTCAGCCTCCAAACAGCCTCTGAATTCCTAATTGGAATTATTAAAGTTACTACTCTTTGCTGTCAGCTTTCCCAGATAAAGTGCTCTCCCCCTTTTCCTCTCCAGAGTGACCTGAAGCTCAGGATGGGGTCCATGTGAGAAGGCTGCTCCACACAGGTAGCACTGAGCAGGATTATTTTGCTTTAAGGAATACAGGCATTTTAATAATATTTAAATATTTTCAGTGGACATCCCGTTTGTGGAGAGCATAAAGTATTGCAGTCACTTAAACAAATGTTATCTCCTGTTCTAAAGCAGTGATAAAATCAACTGCCAACATCCAGTGACAAAATGAACTGCCAATATTCAGTGATCTGATAAGAGAAGATGATGTAAAATGGGATTTGGACAGGTGGAAGAATTTGTGGTTCCCATCAGCTGAGAATCTGATCCCTGGGAGCTTTTCCTGAAGGAATCTGCCTCAGCACAGTCCCCTGTGGGTCTGCACACCTATCCTTGGTGGATTAGAACCCCTTCTTCCTTCATGAGACATACAGAGCTGGAATTTCACACTGGAGGAACTTTATTTTCCCAGGGAATAATAGCAATTTTTAAAAATCACAAATTATTATTTGCATCCTTCTTCTAGAAAACTTTCTTGTAACCATGCATGAGGAACTCTCACAGGATCAATGCAATTGAAAAAAAGTAAATATTGGTGCACATGGAGAATACTCAGATTAATAGTTCTTTAATTAATGAGAAGTTGTCACAGATAAATTTTGTCACTCAATCACTCTCTAATCAGAATTAGAGAGGAGGAGCTGTCACAGCACAGGCCTGGTGTTACATAAAGCTGAGATTGGCCACTTCTGACTGGAAACTGTTAAGTGAAAAGAAAGCAAATCAACGAGTAAGAAACTATTATTCTTCACTAACCAGTTAAAAGTGGTAACTTGGGAAGAAATATAAATCTAAATTCTTTCAAATTTTGGGAGAATTAAGAAGTTATTCTAGAATGACAAAGCCATTTTTCTTAAGCTAGAAAATGGTCAAAATTAGTATTTCTGCAAATGTGCAGTGTGATGCTGAAAATGAAACACATCCTTGATTTCTGTTGGGAAATGGATCCTAAAAGTGGGATTCTTCTCATCTGACTTAATTATTGATCTCATGAAGGTTCATTTGATAGTCTGTGGAGTGGAACATGCATCCCTAAAGGGTTTTTCCTCCTTTCTGCCCATTTTTTACCGTAGATTAAGAATAAAGCCAAGAGTGACCAGCTAAGACTTAAAAGTCCCATCCAGATTCCACGGTTTATGGTCAAAGCGACTTTCACTGGGAAGGGCAGGAAAATCATCTTTATGCAAAGAAAATGGGAGAATCTGGTGAGTAGAAAATGCAGGAATTTTTACCAAGAAGTGAAAATTGTACCAGTGAAAAAAACCAGAACTTGTCTTTCTAATGCCAGTTTTGTTGTTTTACATATTCAGGAGAGCTGAGTCCCATGTTCCACAACTTAACATGCTGAGCTAAGGAGAGACAAAAGTGAAATGATCCATATTTCATCTGGAAAGCCACAGACAGGGATATGAGCGTGCCTGCCAGGCTGTGAATGTGCAGTGATTCCAGGATGAGCAGGATACATGACCCTCATTTTATGTTCCCTGTGCTAAGAGTTTTACCTGCACAGTCAGCTCAGCCCTCTCATGGTGTGTCAGATTCTGTGCATACACAAATGATTCAGGCTCTGGTAATGTTGTTTTTCCAGTCCAACACAGCTGGGGCTTCTTTGTCCCAGGACTGGGCATTCTGCAGCTACTGCTCTGATGGGAAGTCCTGGCTAAATGGCCAAATTTTAATTTTCTGCTTGATGATATTTTGGGATAGCTGGAGAAGTTGTTTTTATGAAAAGTGGAGCTGTCATTACAAATCTGACTTATCAGGAGACAAGGAGTGGAATAGATAAGACAGGGAATGCACCTTCTGGAAAACTGCTGTGTGGGGTGAGGGTGATGGCTTCTGACCCACCTTCATCCCCAGTGTGGATCCACTTTCAGGATATGTGTGTGACTACCTGTGCCTTTGGATCATGAGGCAACAAGACCACCTGGGACTTTAAAACACCCCAGAATGCAAATCCTCATGTATCCAAGGCATGGTGTCCCAGGGGATCTGCAGCACAGAGCACTGAATTCCTGTGGCTGAAGCTTTAATTTTGACAGGAGAAAAATTGGTCAGCCCTGACCTGCTCAGCTGAGGAAAGAACTGGGAAATGTTTGCAGCGCAGCTCTCCCTCTGTGCTGTGATTCATGGGGATATGAATCTCCCTGTGCCTGCGAGGACCAGGCAGCTCTGTCAGCAATGGCAGAATTAGTAGGAGTTGCAGGAAGAAGGGATAAATGTGCTTTAACTCAACCACAAGTCATTGGTCACATTCCTGCAGGGGAACACAGGAACCAGCCCATGGCATCCAGTGCTATCTCAGGGAATCTGATCCCCATCATCAGTTTATTAAAGCTGCATCTTAGAAATGCACGCACATAGTGGGGATAATTCCTTCCATTCCAGGAATCACTGGGTAAAGTTTCGAGACTGAGTTAAGAAAGGTCAGGTTAGATGATCATAGGGTGTTTGCTGGCTTCAATGTCTCAAAATCTCTGTAGGGATTTAGAAGGAGCCAACACATTTTCACTTGGAAGTTGGGATTTAAGTAGAGATTTGTTAACGTGCTCCTCTCTCTTTCTCTCTCTTTCCTCTGCATATCAGCTAATCAGCATCTGCACAGAAATATTTCTTTTCTTTCCCTCATAATGCCCCACTCCTCATTTCTCCTTCCTCTGCCTTTCAGAGCTATGGCAACAAAAAACCCCACAAAACTAAACCCCAGTCTCACCAGGGAAAGCAATTCAATCCCACCGCCCCTCTGCCTCTCTCTCTCTGCTCCCAAATCCGCTCCTGACTCCAACTGAACATGAAATATTCCATTATTCAGCAAAAAAGCAGACAAGCTGAATGTTTATTAGTGCTTCCAAGCACAGTCTGCACAGCATCACTATCCTAAGGAGTTATAGAAACCATGGAAAAGCTGGGCAAGGGTAGGGAGCGATGCCACCTCTTTTCCTGTGCCTTCATGAAAGAAGTGCCTTGAAGGTGCTCTGCTATTTCCCCTCTCTATGGAAAATGGCATCTGGCTGTGGAAAATATGGATAAACTTTCTGTTGACTTTAATTAAGGAAGAACTGGATGGTTCACAGGTACCTGCATGTCCTGAGGACTGAGAGAAGGCAAAACAGGGAAAACTTCATTGGTGTTGTTCGGCGAAGTCAGGGACACACGTCTGGGGACATAAATTTCACAATAAATATTTCATCATAAATATCAATAAGGCTTGTGGACTTCTCATTGATAGGATAAGTGCTAAGCTGTCTCTGCCAAAAGCCAAGGGCCTGTAAAGGAGTGGGTTTTCACTTCTTTCCCTGAAATAATCCCCATTTGTAACTCATGCTCACATCAGGAAGAACTTAATAGCTTCAGTTTGATGCCAGTGACAGTATTGAGCAACCTGGCAAAGACCCATGGAAAAAAGCCAAAACCTTTAAAAATAATGGCAACAACGATAATAATGCAAGATTCCAATTAAATTGCTGTGCCACTGAGTGAGAGTAATCCATTGGCCATGGGCTACTGGGAATTTGAGGAGCAACTGTGTTGGTCTGCTCTGATTTATTCAGCAGATCAGCCACAGCCACTCTGTGACTGAACACCAAGTTCTTTACTTGCCCTCAAGTTAAATTATTATTGAGGTCAGCAGAGGTATAGAGATCCAGGCCAAGTGGGAATCTGGCACAACACTTCCCAGTACTACGGCTACATATTCCATGAGTTTTTTAATTTTTATTTTTTTTTTCAGCAGAGAGTGCAAGTTTGAAAATGCTGCTTTCTGTGAAAAAGCAATGATTCAGCACATCAGAGGCAGACAGATAGAAAGACAGATAGAAAGACAGATATGGTGGAAATACGGTATGTCTGCTTTGATTGACAGATTGGAATATTTCTCTGTTCTAAATCAGTCCTGTTTTTGTCAGTATGAAACAAACATGATGAGCTGACACTGATGAGTTGTTTATTGTGGAAGCCAAGGAGTCTCCAGCACTTTCCTTGCTCCAGATTTTCAGGTGAATTCTCTGAGCATTCTGTCAAAGATTCAGCCTTCTTCTTCCTCCCACTGGTAGCCTTTCCTTTTTTTCCTTGCTCAGCTACATCCTTGAAAGTAGGGACAAAGAATTAGCTTGATCCTGTTCCTTTTTTCCAGACCTGTATTAGGACTGCAGCTCCAAATCCTCAGGACTGGTGTGGGAGTTGAATCCAATTCTCCTGTTTTTTTCAGCATAACATCCAAAACTTATGCTTTGGCATCCCAGGATCACCTCCTCCAGTCAGTCTCTTAAATGCAGCAGTCCCTGCTCCTAAATTTCACTGGTTTATCAGCCAGGATATGTCTTGGAGCAAGTCCTCCCAAGGATGTGTTCAGAGGAACAGCAAAATTCCAGGCTCAGCTCAGCCAAGACATGACTCCTAGGACAGCAAGGAAGATGTTTGTGGAAGTAGGAAGCACTGGGAAATAAATTTTAACACTTTAATTTTTTTTATGTGGGTGTCTGAAACATTTGACCCAATCAAGGGAAAATTCATGTAATTCTCCATGGGCATGTGCTGATCCTGAACAAGGGGTATAATTCAGTTTTGGGGTGTGGTTCCCTAGAGGTAAAGGTGAATTTTTTTGTTTTCTCTGGATCGTTGAGGATGGAAGAACAGAGGACGTTAAAACACCCAAAGTTTGGGTTTGCCCTTCTTTTACATGTCCAAGCCTGACCTGCTTGCACTAAACCTGTGCAATCAGTGGAGGTGAATCACACAAACTTGGATTTCTGGGAATACAAAAATAGGGCAGATGAATCCCAGCCTGTACGTCCAATGTATGTATGGGATTAACAAGTCATGAAATGTGCCATCTGCTTTTTGTCTCTGTCCCTGATGTTTTTATCCCTGCATGATTTTGCAACAAATAGTTGTAACTATTGGCAGAAGGAAAATATATGAGGCATGGCAGGAAAAATTTGTCTTAGTAAAACTTTTATAACCTTGTTAGCTTTGCTATTTAAAATGTTCTTCAAGTAGTTATCAAGGTGTTTAGGTTCCTCAAATTTGGATTTATTGAAACTTTGTAACAAAAATAATTTGAAGAAATGAAATTAATCACTACGTTTCCCAAAAAGAAAAACAAAACCTCCAAAAAAACAAAGAGAAGAATTGTCTGAAAATACAGAAAAGAAGAAAAAATAATCTATATTGAGGCCTGGGAAATGTTAGCATTGCTTCAAGAATTGTTTTTCAAACCTCCTTAGAACACAAACAAGGTTTTGCTAAATGTTTAACTAAAACACCTTTTGATTTCAGACTTCTCAAAGCTTTCAGCAGGTTTTCTGGGGGATCTGGAAACAGGACAATTCTGCAGGAGGGACTGTTTTTATAATATATTTGGGCTTGGGAAATAGAAATCTCCAAATAATGTGAGCTCATGTGGATTTCTCCTGTGGATTCCTGACCCACCTTTCAGTGCAACTAAGCCAACTTTTCATCTGGTGTGTATCAATGTCATAGAGGCACCTCCAGCTTCTACCCGCCGAGGACCTGAACCAAAATATTCACACTCTGAAATGCAGATTAATCATGGAGAGGTGCATTAGTTGGCTACTGGTGTTTCCCAAGAAGCCCTGTACATTTAAAAGCTGAACACGAGGATTTATTGCCTTATTTTCCAAGTCCTTTTTCTTTCCATTATCTCAGCGCCTTGCCCAAGTGACCCTCTGATGGTGATACACATAAATACAGCACAGACATGCCCAGCCCGTGATTAAATACCCTGATAATTTTGAGGCCCTCCAAGATATAGGATTTCACACTATCACAAATCCTACTGCAGTCAACCAGTAGCCACAATCAATTACTCGGGGCGGCCGCGCTCGTGTTCCTCCTCCAGAGTTTCTTGATTAGGTGCCAACAGCGTTCAAGGCCTATCGCTTTCCAAAGGCAGGGAAAAAAGTCAACTCCCACAGTGATAGCCTCAAAAACAGATATAAACACTCTGCCTGCATGACTGGCAGCGAAACAGCCCCTGCCCAAACCCCGGTGTCCTAACAAACAGTTAACCCTCCAACCCATTCCCAGCCCGCTGACGGACTGAGGGAACAAACTTGGGTAAAGCAACCGAGTGACTGGGAGCCACGGCCAGTTCCAAGAACACTCCGGGACCAGAAAGCTTTGGCTGGGTAGGATTTCAAGGTCTTGTCCACAAGGATCCACAATTAAAATTTCTCGTGCTAAAGTTTCATGGTGAAATAAAAACCCTGAGATTCCAACGCTTCCCCGCTCCCTCCCTTCCAAACACCACTCACAATGCACGGTGGAAGGAAAGGAAAACCTCCAGTATTTTGGCAATCGGCTCTGCCCTCTTTTACATATTTCAATTCCATCTTTTGGAAGAGCTGTAAATCTTTCCTCCCATTTTTTTCCCCTCCTTGTTCTGTCTTCAGCCCGCTTGGCTGTGTAATTGCAGTGTTCATGTTACTTGCATGCATAGGAAATGATGCTTAAAGGGAAGGGAACTAGAGGGCTTTCTCCTTTCTCTCCTCAGCTTTAGGGATTCACTGATAAGTGCTGGGAAGTGATAACTGGCTTGTACCAGCAACAGTGTGACAAACAGGATTTGGGAAGTGATCATTCCCCTGTGCTGGGCACTGCTGAGGCCACGCCTCAAATCCTGGGGTCAGTTTTGGGCCTCTCATGACAAGAAGGACAGTGAGGGGCTGGAGCGTGTCCAGAGAAGGGAATGGAGCTGGGGAAGGGGCTGGAGCACAAGGAAAGAGCTGGGGGGGCTCAGCCTGGAGCAAAGGAGGCTCAGGGGGCCCTGCTGGCTCTGCACAGCTCCTGCCAGGAGGGACAGCCAGGGGGATCAGGCTCTGCTCCCAGGGAACAGGGACAGGAGGAGAGCGAACGTCCTCAAGCTGGGCCAGGAAATGTTCAAATTGGATATTTGGAAACATTTTCGTGAACAGGGTTGTAAAGCATTGGAATAGGGCAGCAGAAAGAAAGGACATGATGCTTGTCATTTATTCAAAACATGCATTATTCTAATTCCAGAAGCATTGGGAACACTCTGGGAGCATCATCTGTAGTAGAGCAGCCAATGCTTTTTTCCTCTGCAGGTGAGGAAACCAAATTATGGGACAGGAGTCCAAGCTGCAAATGGCTCACTCCTGGGAATTCCAAAGGACTCCAGAAGCTGAAGGTCAGTTCCCCAGACAAGGTGGCCTCAATCCTTATCCCTCACTTGTATTTGAAATGTTCCTCTCCTTTCCCTGGAGATCCACAGGTGGAGTCTGCAGGAAAACCCTGTGCAGGTTATGAGCAACAATAAATATTTTCAAAGATTGCTGGCTATTAATATTCTGCATCTGTGGGCAGAAAAATTTAGAAACACCCCCCCACATCATACTTTAGGAATAAATTTTTTTCCTTCCCATTTATGGAGTGGACAAATTTCAATCCTTTCAAAACATGATGAGATTTAAAGCTGATTTTGGTTTTATTGTACAGGACACCTAGACAAGAACTGCTGATCACATTTCTTGTTTTATTTCACCTAAATAGAAAGATTCTTCTTTTCCTCCAGAAATGTTCCAGTCTCTGTGAAATTTTCAGTGGCAAACTCTTCTGCAGTGGAGGATTAAGTGATCAAAGGGAGAATGAGTCATGTCCCCTCTAATTTATAAAGTGGGGTCAACACCATCCCATGGGATGTGGAAGAATGAACTTCACTGGCACAGCTTGGACTTGTGTCCCAAAATATTGTTTCTGCACCCCCAGAGCAGTGAATTTCTGGCTCCTGTAACACAAATGTTCCCCAAATTCTCCTCAACCTGCTGTGGTGGTACTGATGTGTTTTGGGGAAGGTTCAAACAGGTCCTTTCGCAAGCAGTTTCACTCCCACATTATCCATCTGTGGGAAGCTCATTCCATCGCCTCATCCCTTTCTGGCAAGTCCAGGGAGGTTTCTGGCCAGCTCAGTGATGAAGTGGTGGATCCAAGGTGTTTGGATTTGCCCTTGGCCTTGGTTTCCCTCTGACGTTCCCTCCGCTTCCAAATTAATGTGCAATTTGGGAGGGTGAGAGTGCCTACAGCTGCCAGTGTCTTTGGAGATGGGGTAATTATCCTAAAGAAACTCCTGACAACCCAGAGCTGGAAACTGTGGCCTCGATGGAAAGGAAAATCATTGTAGCCATGTAAACAAGTGCTGTGCCGATGCCCTTCAGGACTGTCCTGTTTTAAACCTATTTTTAACCTTGTTTAGCTTTGAAATTTGGTTTTTGGGACAGAAGCTTGGGGTGCAGCAGAGGGGAACCTGTCCATGTGTTGTGCTGAATGAAACATTAAATAAGTGGAATGAGGAGGGAATGAGAAGGTAGGAGGACTCAAACAATGGGTTGGATCATGGTAAAACAACATTTCATCTGTGACAATCAGATTAATTGGGAAAATTAATGGGACTTTTTGATTGCAACATTGCTGTAACTCCCTGTTTATACACAAGGTCTGATGAATTTGGGAACCAGATCCATTTTGAGTCTGTTTCTGGGTGAATGAAATAGGACTCTTGAATGCCAGATATGCAAATAAATAATCATCTCTTTCCTCTTTTGAATTAAAAGGTCATTAACACCCAAGATTAACTGAAGGGTACAAAACATGATGACAGTGAGTATCTATAAACCAGATGAAATCCATCAGTTTGGAGGAGGAGGGAGGTTTCCTGTTGGTTTCTCCACTGAGGCAAAGGCTGTGGTTTGATTTCAACCTTTTATTAGAGACCAGAGAGTTTAAATGTGGTGGCAGAAGGACAGGCAGAAAGTCTTTGTAGTCCCAGATGGATCCTGCATCCTCTAAATCAACCAACCTGATAGTGCACGCCTGAAAAAACAGGGGGGGATTTTTTTGACCTGATGATCCTGGTGGGTCCCTTCCAATCCAGGATATTCTGTAATTCCAGGATGTGAGATCTTTGTTTCAGTCTCTCTTTAAAGTCACTGTCTCCAAAGGCATCTAGCACAGAATTTATCTCATCTTTTAGCAGAATCCTGCCATAGGTCCAAGAATTCATCCTCAAAAAAATCCTGTTGGGGATAAAGGGAATATAAAGGGAGTTTGAGACATAAAGGACAGGATTTTAATGTGACAATGAGACACATTTCATCTTGTGGTGAGAATGCACCTGTTGCTCCTTCCATTTCATCTTTTCCATCCTCCATCAAGGGTTTCCAGAGCTCCAGAATTAAAGGGAAGAGCTGGTGTTACCAACCTTGTCCTTCGTATTGGACGACATTCCACACCAGTCATAGCAGAGCTTTACCTAATCTGGATTCCTCTCACATCAGCCCCATCTGCCACAGCTGGTGTTTTCCATCTTGCTTCCCTCTGGGTGGGGTTTATTCCCAGAGGAGGATAACCAAGACTTTCCAGACTCATTTTCCAGCTGCATTTTGGCCTTTCAGTTTAGAAGGGCTCAAAATTATTTCCAGGTCTTTATTGGAGCCTCCTCTTGTTTGCTGCCCCAGTCCAAGGTGACAGGTTTTTCAAGTCATCCCAGTACATATTTGACTTCCCAGAATTCATGCTGCCCTTCCTATAATCTCTCTCTTTTAATTCCCAGGGATCATCTGGGCTGAATTTACAAACATGACTTTATATGACTGATGTCAAGTGCAAGACTCGTGTGCCACACACACATGGAAAAACCATGAATCCTCTGCAGAGTGAATGGGCAAATACACTGATCCCCTTGCCTTAATTAATAGCTTTCCTTTAACTCCTTAGCAAACTATTGATGAGCCTGCTCAATGGTCCTATGAAACAGAGAGATTAAATATGGTAAAAAATGTAAATATCTTCAAAATCAAATCCACGTACGCAGACAGAAATNATTATTATAACTCCTTAGCAAACTATTGATGAGCCTGCTCAATGGTCCTATGAAACAGAGAGATTAAATATGGTAAAAAATGTAAATATCTTCAAAATCAAATCCACGTACGCAGACAGAAATTAGGTTGAAATGCTTTCGTGAGGGATGTGTTCCTCTGGTGTAAAAATGTGCTTTTTGTAAGCATTTTTCCTCATTTTGCTCATTTACTGATACACCCAGGACTGGGGGAGGGAGCACAGCATTTGCAATATTGCAATTCTGTGCAAAATAAAATGTCAGGGTGTATCTGTCAGCCTTCATTTCACATGGACTTGGCATTGCAGGGAAAGATTTCTGCTCAGGATTTTTGGCTTGGCTGCTTTTCAGTCCATCAGGAGAGATGAGGAGTCCTCAGCACTGGTCTTAAACGGGGTTTAAGCTTCCTCAAGGACCCAAACTCTGACATTGGCCCCAAGGTGACAGAGAAACTGTTCTGTGTGGTCACAATTGTGTGTCTGAGGGCACTTTCTGGAGGCTGAGGAAAGCTAAGCTGCCATGTGGGCATCGTTTATATTCCCAGCAGACCTGATTTCTTAATCACCTTCCCCAGTTATGCGATTCCAAGACTCCTTTGCTTTACCTGGGAAGGCAGCTACACCTGAGCCAGGTCTAAGTATGCTGCAAGCTCAGTCCAAGGCAGAAATCACATCTCCCTTCTAAGGTTTCACTCTTTGTATGGCTGGCATGGAGAACCTCTTAGGAATGGAGCCAATTGTCGTATTACATGTGCTGTTTGTCCAGGAGGAATTTTCTTTGCTTTCTCCTGTTTCTCTAGGAAGTAGCCACAAACGCCCAGTGTAAGGTTACTGGGCCCACGCAAAAATTTATCAGATTTTAGCAGCTATTCCTGGAATTACAATATTGTTTTGTCTTTTTCTGAGCTGAAATGACAGCAGCTCAGGTGTCAGTTTTCACATCAAGGGCTGTTTGTTCCCTAGGAGTTCAAATTTTGCGAAGATGACAAAACCACAAGGAAAGGTTTGGATGCTGGAGGATCACTTTTTGTTTCCATGGAGGGGCTCTCTGGTGAGTGGAGGCTCAGAGCAGATGGGTCCCAGCTTTTAGTCCTCACCACTTCAGAAATTAGGAAGGTCAACAGACCCCCCAGAGACACCTCTCATTGTTGTGCCATTTCTTGTCACATGAGGTGTTTCAAGGGTGGCATTTTTGTCTGATTCTGGGATTCTACATGGCCCCAGATAATCAAATCAAAGCCTCCTCTGCTTTGCCCATCTTTGATAAAGAGTGTGAAATATGAGGGATTTGTCTTTTTGTGGCTCATCCTTAAATTTCAGATCAAATGAAGACGACACCAGAAGAATGTCGTCCTGTTGGAACAACTCCAGAGGGATGCTCTGAGGGATGGACCCCCTCTGCTCTGGAGCCAGTCTGGGAATGTTGGAGGTATTCAACTGGAGAAGAGAAGGCTCCAGAGAGACCTCAGAGCCACTTCCAGTGCCCAAAGGGGCTCCAGGAGAGCTGGAGAGGGACTGGGGACAAGGGATGGAAGGACAGGACACAGGGAATGGCTTCCCACTGCCAGAGGGCAGGGATAGATGGGATATTGGGAAGGAGTTCCTGGCTGGGAGGGTGGGGAGGCCCTGGCACAGGGTGCCCAGAGAAGCTGTGGCTGCCCCTGGATCCCTGGAAGTGTCCAAGGCAGGTTTGACAGGGCTTGGAGCAGCCTGCGATAGTGGAAGTTCTCCCTGCCATGGCAGGGGTGGAGGTGGATCCATCCCACTGCTGTGTAGCTCTGATTCTTCCATTGTTTTTAATATCAATATTGGAAAAGCAGCCTACTGAAGAGGGGATTTTATGCATGGGAATTAAAACTCTTGTAAGAAAACTCAGGAATATTTCTGAGGTGGATTTTTCACTTTTGGCTTGATTACTCTGCTTCTTGTATTGTCAATCTTCTTTGTCACTCGTGTGTCACTTGAATTCATCCCTTCAACCCCTTGGCACAAAGCTGGGATGTCCTAAAGAGGAGGGTGTTGGCTTAGACTTCCCCCACAGTACAAGGAGCAGGAGAAACACCTCCAACACAGGTGAGGGTTGCCTTTTCCAAGGCCTCTTCCTCTCCAAAGGGATTAGAGCAGGACCTGGAGATGGCAATGCTCCCAAGGGATCACCCTCAGGTTAAAGCAGGATCAAGCCAGCCCATTTGGCATGGAACACTTTGGGAAATGTGGGTGAGCATGGATACAAACAATGCCCTCTGGTTCAGGGAGTAATCTCAGTGCTCTGGAGCTGGGACAGGCTCCAACTGTGTGAGCTGCCTTGCTTTGTTGATTGCTGGTTTCAGTTTTTTTCTCTCTTTAGCATTTTTCCTTTCTTTTCCTTCCCTCTCAAAGTGAATCTCAGCAAATTTGACAACCCCAACACACCCCACCCTCACTACTCCTCCTGATCTGATTTAAATGCCTGCCAGTGCTGCTGGTACCAGTGCTGAAGAAAGAACTGGCTCCTGTTCAAGTCCTCTCCTTTCCAAATGTTTAGGGATTTGGAGCCCATACATACAATTACTGCGTGTTTCTCAGGAAGAGAAAATCGCCAGCAGCTGTTCAGTGTCTGATCAATTATGAGCTGAGGAAGAGGAGTGAGAGAGAGGGGGGTTATTGGTCAGAAATCTGCACACAATTAGGAAACAATGCTGGGAATGGGTGCTTGGGAGATGTGGGAAGGACAGACACCCTGGAAGTGGATCCCCAGGCTGGCAGGTCTGCAATGATCTACCCAGTGTGGAGAGAAAATTGCCCGTTGCAGGTTGCAGGTGAATTTTCTAAGGATTTGGCAAGATGAAGGAGGAAGAGGAGTCTGTCCTAGTCTGGGAACATGAACAGTGGAAAGGAATGTTGGTAATTGGGGTCTTGGAGCAGATCTCCTGCCCCAGTCAAGCACTGCAAGATCTTTGATGGTGTCTTAGACACCAAACTCCATGTGCAGACACATAGATAAATAAACATAAATAAATGTGGACAACTTGATCTGCAACGATTCCTGCCTTAAGGGCTCCATCCGGTTGCCCCCACACAGGTGCTGAGTATGACGTGAGGAACCCAAGGGAAAGACACACAGGGCTGACAAATATTGTAGAGTACCTTAAAATATTTATTTCTTAGAAGTCTTTGAAAGGAGCTTTCACTCCATTCTGGAGTTAATTCCGGAGACTGGAAGGTTTTCCAAACAGCAGTAGACTCCCATCTTTGTACAGAGGAATTCAGCCCAAAATCTCCATTGCATTTGTTATAAAGAAAATATTTTGTCTCACATTTTACCTGAGCTGACTGCAAAGTGTCATGGAATGATAGATCCTTCACTTACTAGCATTGCTCAGCACCACATCATGGAATCATGGAATGGTTTGGTTTGGAAGGGACCTTAAAAATCACTCAGTCCCTCCCCCTGCCATGGGCAGGAACACCTTCCACTATCCCAGGTTGCTCCAAGCCCTGTCCAACCTGGCCTTGGACACTTCCAGGGTTGGGGCAGCCACAGCTTCTTTGGGAAAACTGTTCCAATATGTTCCCTTTAACCCACAAGACATGACCTGAGCAGCCTCTACTGACTTAGATCATGACTGAATGTGGTTTTGGATGAAGCTCATGTTCACTTGAGATCCAGGTGACACCTTTTTTCCAGGTAGTCTGTGTCTGAGAGCCAAAGGATTGATGAACATTATCTTATACCGTGGAAGTTTGGGATGAAACTGGAGGGAGGCATTTGTAAGTGACTCAATGAACCCATAAACCCATTGTTTACAGAGAATGTGGGTTAAACTTGAGGATGTCCAAAATTTTGTTGTGTTCCAGAGTTTTTCTTGTGTACTCTTGACTCTGAATCTCAGCAGTGTCAGAGAAAACAAAGCTGCTTTCCCAGAATCACAGTCTCAGAATGGCTGGGGTTGGAAGGGACCTCTGGAGATCATTTAGTCCAACCCTCATCCTAAAACAGGGTCACCTGGAATAGGTTGCACAGGATTGTGTCCAGGAGGGTTTTGAATCTCCAGAGGAGACTCCAGAACCTCTCTGTTCTAGTCTGTCCCAGTGTTCTGTCACCCTGCAAGTGAAGTTTTTCCTCATATTCAGCTCATATTTTCCCTCGAGGTCTGTTCTGTAATCAGTGATGAAACGAGCAAAGGAGCTTACAGCCAGCTCCAGTGAATAAGGAGAAATGGAAAATATTGGTACCTTTGGGCAAAAATTAAAATGTTTTCAAAAGTAGTCATTTCTTGGGACAAGGCTCAGTAAAACCTGGCTGTTGAAAATGCGTCAGTGTGTGGTTGTGGGGACTGAGATCTTTATAGCTGAGGAATTTAATTGCATCCAGCATCCAGTAACGTGATTCCATAGTCACATGAAGCTGCAGAAAGACAGAATCTGTCCCTCCTGCCCACAGCAAAAGGTGCATTTGGTAAGTTCTGCTCAGTAGTGTCATCACCATGGATACATCCACTGTTTGTGTTGTGACACATGGAATTTCACCTGAAGTCTCCATTCCCTTGCAATGACATAAGATTATTTGTCTTCATTAGGATTATTCATCTTAATTATATATAAAGTGCTTTTGGTCAGGAGCTCTGAAAACGTGACCAAACACACTTTCAGTGTTTCAGAAAAAGAGGTTTTACATTGCCCTAAAATAGATTTATTATCTCACCTAACTACAGCAATATAAAATTTAGTTGTTTAGTCAACATAGGTCTCTGCATCACGTCTTCAGTGGAAAAAGCTAAGAAGTATTAATCTGAACATAAAATACATGGGAAGAGCCTTCCTCTGGTCATCCCACTCTTTCCATTGTCTGGAGACTTGCAGATGGTTGGCTTTGAACAGAAATCCAACTCTTCGATGGATCGAGTTAGGTGAGAATCCAGTTTAATTCCAATCTTATTCCTTCCCAGGCTCTTTAGGATGGAATTCATCCCTAAGATGACAGAGGAAATCTGCTGAAGCAGATGTCTCCTTGGGTTACGTGAGAGCTCCAACGCATTTTCCCCCGGAGCCCCGGCCTGGTGCTGAGCTCAGTGCAATAAAACGGGTCAGGCACGGGTTTTCCAGATTAGAACTGCAATTGAATTCGAGCTGATTTGCCGGAACACTGATAGCCCTCCTGGCCCTGCCAAGTCGAATTCAAAGGTCGTGCTCCTCAAGGGGCTCCTTGGTGCCATTCAGATTAAACCTGCGGTGTTCTAACGAGCCAGGGATCCCCAAACGCTGAGGGTGCTCCAGCCATCCATAGTTATTTATGGAACTGTGTCCTGGTTCCTTCGTGACAATGCAAAGGAGAGTCAAAGATGAAAAGTTGCCTTCTCAGATATCCCAGATCAGATTTTTCCATGGTGCTGTTGCAGGTTCCACTCTCCCCAGCTGACTTGACACCACCTACACCATTCCTCTTCCCTATCCCAAATAACACTGCTCCCAGACTTCTTCATTCCACCTGGGAAGTGACCTGGGCCTCCCTCCACTCCTGCTGGTGAGTGACATGGGCTTCTCCCTTCTGTTCTCCTGAACATCCCACAGACCCAGCACAGACCTCTGGGCCTCCCAACTTTTCCTTCTGGTCCCTCAGCTTCTTAGCTCAAGAAGAACCACGGGGCTCAGGGAAAGATTGTCACATTTTCTTCTTCAATCCCCAACCTATGAATGTGGTTTTTGAGGCTCGTGGATGTTGTCACCTGAATGTGGCAGAGCGTGGCTGTGTTCTGACCTCCAGGATTAGCACAGCCTGGAGATGCTCCATCAGGCACTTCCACAGCAAATAAAATTCCCATCAGTTTCTCTACCAAACCTTCCAAGACATTCATGATTTTTTCCTATACAGTGGCTCTTTTTCCCTGACTATTTTTCCCACACTGCTTTACCTTTATCGTTTTCCTCTCTCTGTATTCAGTATAGGTTTATTTTTTTCTGTTTCAGGCCTAAATGTGGCTGTCAGGTATGATTTCATTCAAAACACCTTTTTTTTAGCAAACAGAGACTGAAACTTTTTTAAAATTAGATTATGAATATTTTTGGTTGAAGATCTGCTGGTAGACTCAATCAAGTTGACAAAAATTCTATTTCATTCTGTGTTTCTCAGGAAAAAAATTGGGTTTTGGGGAAAGGCAAGTGATCATTACTACTTTAACTTCTTGATTTATTACTGAAGCTGTAAATAGAGTATTTTAGCAACTTTATTCAGAAACCTGCAATGACCACTTCTTCTACTCCTCTTTTTTTTTGAAAGCTGGTCCATCAAAGAATGTTTACGTTCCCTGGAAGTCCATGGACAGATAAGCACATCCAGAAGATGAATCTTCCCAACTTCCAGTAAATATCTAATATAACTACAAAGAAACATCCTTTGGAGATGTGTTTCTCTCCAGGGATTTTTCAGGAAGTTCATGTGACCAGGCCACACAATGGACTGAAGAAAATCCCATGACATTCGTGAAATGCCCTTAATGAATAAAAGATTTTTCTTCCAGTGTCCTTGGTGTTGATATCCTGTGATTGCTCCTTCCACATGTCTTGGGAAAGATACAAAAAGATGCCAAGAAACCTCCTTCTCTGGTTTGTCAGATCCCAGATTTTCATCCCAGTCTTCTTCTGCTTAAGTTGTCTTTTCCCTGAGATATGTGAACCTTAGACAAGGGACACCTTTGCTCCTCACTTGAACAGGAAGATGTTTATCAGCCAGGCCAGCTTCATAGATCAGGCAGAAAACACCCAAAGCTTTCCAATTCAGACCTTTTCTGGCTGGTCCCTCTTTTCCTACAGAAGAGATTTTTCCCTATGTTTGGCTGCATTTTCTATCCAAAACCACTTGATTAATTAAAATTGCCTCCTGTAGCTTAATTGACTTAAGCACTTCGTGCTTAATTGCTTAAGCATTTGTGCACTTCGTGAGGAATTATTCCATTCCCTCTTCCTGTCCTTGAGCTCTCCAGCAGATACTTTCACCAGGTTCTTCTTTGTTCTCCACTGTTTCCGTCTTTAAACAAAAAATTCCTACATGAAGACAATGCTTCCAGTGAAAGGATAAGTGAAGGTTTGTGTACCAAGGATAACACCTGGGATTGCAGGCAAAACTTGTCCAAAAGTGTGGATTTTTTGTTTTAAAGCATGGGAGCTTCATGTTCCTATTCAATTCTTGTTTTCCTCTCCATCAGCCAATTCCCATCAGTGCAGCAATGCAGCTCCCATGGTTCTTGTCCTCATGCTTCTTCATCACTGAGTTTTCATCATCAATTCCTGTTTGAAAAAAGTTTTTACAGCTTGTTTCCTCTGAGAAATGCCTTTCTGTTCTAAAAGAAATTGCAAACTTAGAAACAATGAATTCAGAATATTGTAGAAGGTGCCCAAGTGGGACTGATTTTTTTTTCATTATTTTATACAAAACACATGAGGCAAAATTTCATTTTCTTGGATCACAGGAAATCCTTTGTGTACTGAAGCAGAAACTTTTCTTTCAGAGTATGCTGGGAGATTTGGAAAACAGCAAACATTGATCTGGCTTTCCTGCCAGAGAGAAGCAGCTTCAACCTTTTTCCCTCTAAACAGTATTTTCTCATTTCTCCTCACTTCCACTCTTGGAATGGTGTTGGTGTGAACTTCCCAGTGCCACTGGAATTCCTGAAGTTCTCAGATCTTCATTGAAGAGCTGCTTAGAGTTGGTCAGACCTCGGTGAGAATTCATAGGAATCTTTACCAAGGCACACACGAAGGGAACAGCTTCAAAATCACCTATGTGGAATTACGAATTGAGAATGAGATAAATCCTTTATTAGCAACTCTGCTTCCAATATTCCTGTCTTTGATCAGCTGAGGCATTGCAGGAGAAAGCAGAGTAATTGTCAATGCTGGTCCTGTGGAAAAACTGATGAAAGCATGGATTGTGGTCCTTTGACCTCCTTTGGAAAGGATCCTTCATTCCTTCTTCCCACCACACTGCCTGGGCTTCAGGGGAGCTCCACACTGAGTGACTTCCCAGCTGTGAGACCTCAGCATTGATGTGTCCAGGCCATAGCAGGGAACTTGAGGGGGAAAAATAAAGGCACTGGAAAAAGCAACATCTCCGGAATTACGCACACCGCTTCCCGGAGCAGCAGTGGTTGGGTCTGGTAGGGAAAAGTTCCGCCTTCCAGCCAAACTCTGACTCAGCCTGTCCCCATCTTTGTGTCCAAGACCTAATCAGATCAACCTGAAATTGCTTACATTGGGGTAGCACAGAGATTTTCCAGCCAGGATCACCAATGCCTTAAAATGACTCTGGATAATCACAACACACCCCATTATTAGAGATTTACAGTCACGGTGTGCTGGGACCCAGCCATGGGTTCAGAGTTGACATGGAATGGCTCAAGGATGGAGAAAGTCCGTGCTGGGAAGTGGAATAAAGGTTGTTCAGAGCTGGGTTTTTCCCTTCTCTTCTGGATGGATACCTCACACTGAGTACAGGTCTTGAATTGCCCCAAAAACACGACCCAGAGTTAAGTTTAGACCTGTAAGAGCTGCTTCCTTTAGGAGGAAGTTTTAGTGTAAGCAGAACTCATGGGAAAAGTAGAATTCACCCCTGGGAGTGATAATGGATTTATATTATAAATGCTAATGAGCCAGGGCTGGTTCATCACCTTTTAACTTCACCCATGACAATGTCAATGTCCATATTCCCACCAAACCAGTATTCCGAGATCTGTCTTTAGAGATTTTTTCTTTCACCCTCAGCTGAGCAGCTTTGCACCTTTTTTTCCCTCCACATAATAAAAAAAAATTCATTTTTCTCACTATTTTCTGCAAAAATTTCTGTACAAATTTATTTCCAATGTGTGTTGGCACCATTAGGATTTTGTTTGACAACTTCCTCACACTTTTGGAATATTGATACTGAGGAGACAAATTTTATCAGACTTATTCTGCCTCAGAAAGTTCAATTAGGCTTTCCATGCTCAGTCTGAAGAACCAGGTGAGGGCAGAACAGATGAATACCAGGACCTCTCTAGTTTGTGGTTTAGGATAAATGTGGAACAGCAATACCATAAATCCAGGGAATTTTTTCTGGTGGAATTGTAATCTGAAAAGAAAATTGATGTATGGAAATCATATTACCACTGTCTTTCACATGCACGTTCTCAATGCTCTTTTATTTCACAGTTTTTAACTCTTGACCTCATGGCAAATTTATCCCTCATTTAATACTTAAGATGTTTAGACCATTAGGTAAAAACAGAATTGTTATTTAGGTTACGTGTCGAAAGTCACAGTGCCTGGAAAGAATTCTGCTTTGTGGTTTCCAGGCTGACTTCAGAAAATTAGAATTGCAGCGAGGCTGTCCGTGGAGTTCAATTTGAAATAAAAATCCCAACCCCAAATCCAGACTGAAGCAAACCTTAACAGCACAAGGAATCAGTGCAAAGGTTTAAAAATTTTTGCTTCACTTCATCAACAGATGTCATTTTCTAAAGGCAACCAGACAGGTTAATTTTGCAAAATATGTATGGATACACATCTATTTCACACATACATATGTGTACATGTGCATGTGTGTGTATATATTAATTTTTCTCCCATTCTTCTTCATATCAGACTTCACCACATGGCACTAAACCCATCATTTAATGTGGAATTATGAAGTTAATGGAATGTGGGGAATGAGGTCTTGCTTTCCTATTGGTCACCAGGCTCCCCTTTAACTGCTGGGGGAAGACCAAACCTATAAACAGAGGTCTGTGACCATAGAAACCCTCAGATCAACTTTTCAATTTCATTACCGTAAAATAATTGGCTTAATTTTTTCTTTTTCTATACATTACACATGAAAAATGCCTGGCATGTGTGTTCAGATTTATATATTGTCCAAAACTGTACATTGTGGTTCAAAATCAGGATGGGAACTCACAAATCAGGTAATTTCTCCCAGTGAGAAATGCCAATATTTTTTCTCCATCCAGGCTTTAGGAGCTCATTGAAGCACAAGCAGAATTCAGAGCAAAAATCTCTTTTATCAGTGAAGTTTTCAACTTATTCCTGTTTTAGGTCTGCATTCACAGGGACAACAGATTTGTTTCCCACTCTTACTGAACTTTTCCCATTCACTTTGCCAGCTCTCTATACACAGACTGTGCCCTTATCCTTCTGAGTTTTGAGGATATTTTTGATTATATCCAGCCATAATTTCTGCAACTTCTAACTCTTCATCCTTGTGCTGCAGCTCTGAGTAGCTGCATCTCCTCCACCAACCCCATTTTCCAGTGGAAATCTGCATTTTGTTCTCCTCTCTTCCCCAAATATCACTGGGAGTGCTCTCCACCAAAGGAGTTAGAGGTGCTGATATGGATGTGGATGCTTTTTCCAGGGTCCCATGCATTTTCCACAACTCGTTATTTCTCCATGTGTATCCTTGGTCCTTCATGGTGTTCGTGGAGAAATTTGGGCCTCACCTTCTATAAACTTTTGTCTCTCACTTTCCTTGATCTCCAGCATGATCACATCTTCCCCTTCTCTTATCCAATGCCTTTCCCTGTCTCATTCCTTCCCAAACCTTGTTCCTTACTCAAATAAAGCTAAAATTGGTAAACCCAAGCTATTTGGTTGGTCAATATTTGATATAAACTACTTTCTTTTCCTCCTCTTGCTTCTGTCACAGCCACCAGAGACTTTTTATACCCCTAGACACTTTTGCCTTCCTATTTGATACATCATGAGAGATGCATCAGGATAAAATGGGAATATGATCCATTCTTTTTCCATCAGAAACCTCAAATCTGATTTTCCATTGCCGCACCCAAAATTAATCCTTTTTATCAGCCTTCATTATGTTCCCATCTTAACACTCACCCAATCCTCCATCCTTCCCAATTAAGATTATGCTCCAGCTTCCATGGTTTGCTCAAAGGTAGCCTTCCTATTTAATGTGAAAATGTAACTTCTTGTCTTCTATATTCATCAAGATCTTCATATTTCTGCCTCTTCATCTGATTTTCATGCTTATAATTCACAGAGTCATCTCCTTTCTTCCATACTTTATCTTTAGGTGTCTCCTCTTTGGTCTCCTGTTCTAAAACCAGCCTGACCTTTGATGCCTGCAGAAAAATGGTCTTAGTTTTGGTTAAAGAAGGTCACTGGAAGTCGGTTTTAATGCCATGGAAAGCTCCACTGATTTCTGCAGGCTCTGGGTTAAAGTTCACGTTTAGAACTATTGTGATAACATATTGATCAATATTTCTTTAACCTCATTATCACCACAGTCCTGATCAGTTATTTATTATCATTAATGTCTGCTGTACAGCAGTGGTGCTACGTGACCACAGACAAGATCCAGGCCCTGGAGTGACCCGTGGAAATGCTCAGTAAGGGACAGACTTTGCCCTGGAGAAGTTATGAACTGAGCAGAGGACTCAGACAATGAAATGGTGACTTTTTCCAGTGCTGGCAATGTCAGCCAGGGACTTGTCTGACACCCTGTGTACCCGGAATGTGCCCTGGAATATCAGAGCATGTAGCTGTTGCTCCCACTGGAATGCTCCTTTATTATTTTCATAATTAAGGAGAAGCTCAAGGAGACAAAGAGCCTTACAGTTGGAAAACTTGATACCAATAGAAATTCCATGCTCATTTCAAGCTTATCTACCACTAACACATTGACTAAAGAGCAGATCCTTGGATTTTTATAGGCCATGGAAATTCTGCTCAAACAGAGCATGATTAGGGAATATCCATAGATTTGTCTGATTTTCTGCTTTGGAATGGGATGAATTGCACCCAATGCCACCAATTTTTTTTTTACTAGAACTCTACTGGCTACCAAGGGAGACCAGAATGACCAATTTCGATGGAGATGTCCAAATTTAATATCTGACAAACCCAACCTCCCCCTCCTTGGGATCTGTTTAGGGTCACAGCTTTCCATCTGTTTGGTTTGCCATCAAAAATCCAAAGTTGCCCAGAAAGCAGCACCAACATGGCCCTCTCAGAGAGGAGGCTTTGCTCTGGAGACAAAATTTCCTCGCTGGTGATCGTGTTGCAAACAAGTTCTGCCTCAGAGACTCAGGGCACAAAGAACAAAAAGGGATTTGAGCAGCCGGGTGGTGGGAGAAGGGAAGTGGAGGGAGGAGGGGGCTGGAATGGGAAAGTGCAGAAACAGTTTTAAATATTTGGAATCTGCAATTGTATTTCCCCCTCCTTCCCCTCCCAGAGCTTCATTTTTTTTTTTAGCCCAGATTAACTATTCCCCCTACAATGCTTTTTCATAAAGGGATCAAGCCCATTGTTTATAGAATTTGCTAATAACAGCCTCAGTCTCTCTGTCACAGCAGAGTGATTCAATTACAAGACTGGACAATAAAAGCTCAATAAAGAAACTCAAATCCTTATTAAATTCTTTTTTTTAATTATTATTAAAAAAAAATACCCTAGCAGGCTAGGATTGCCAGATTGGGAATTTACGTGGAACAGAAGAATGATATGATCTCTCTGAGTAGCACGGTGCAAATTAAAAGAGGTTTAGCGTTAAGTGTTCATGGCACAAAAGCAATTTTAAGTACCTGCAATCAGCTTAGGTTGGCTAAGCCTAAATATGTACAAATCGTGTAATGGGCAATATCCCTGGCAGTACCACGCGGAGCCCCGGCAGATGCGTGCTCCAGCCTTTCCCCAGGGTCCCACCACAGCTCCCTGGGAGTGGGACTCTGTGGGACAGGGTGTGTGTGGCTTGTGGGCCACCTAGTGTCCTGCTGGCGACTAGACAAAGAGATTGCTTCTCATTCCTGGTGGGACAGATTCGAAAGTCAAAAAAAAAAAAAAAAGAAAAAAAAAGAAAAATTCGATCACCTCTGTTGGCACAAAACAGGATAAAGAGACCCAGAATTGTTGCACCTCTCTCTTGACTGCTGCTTCACTTGGAGACTCCTTCATAGAAGGGTGTTTGATATCTATCTGTGAAATCCTTCATCCATTGGGAAATCCATTATTTCCCTTGCTAGTCAGCTCAATTGCTTGTTGTCTTTGCTGTGAGGAGCTTTGGATTTTTGGAGAGTTGGGGGTTTCGTCGTTGTTGTGGTTGTTGCTTTTCCTGGGCTGGCCTAACTAGACTGTAGAATCATGGAATGGTTTGTGTTGGAAGGGACCTTAAACATCATCCAGTCCCACCCCCTGCCATGGGCAGGGACACCTTCCACTATCCCAGGCTGCTCCAAGCCCTGTCCAACCTGGCCTTGGACACTTCCAGTGATGGGGCAGCCACAGCTTCTCTGGGCACCCTGTGCCAGGGCGTCCCCACTCTCACAGGGAAAAATTTCTTCCTAATATCCCGTCTAAATCAATGCTCTTTCACTTTAAAGCCATTCCTCCCTGTCCTGTCACTCCAGGCTCTTGTCCAAAGTTTTTCTCCAGCACTTCTGGAGCCCATTTACACACTGGAAGGGGCTCTAAGTTCTCCCTGGAGCTTCTCTTCTGAATGAATAAGACTCAGTTCCATCCCATCCTCAGTTCCCTGCTTTGCCACCAGCATGGAAGTAAACATTAATTTCTTCATGGAGAAGACAAGTAAGATACAGGTGAAGATTTTTTACATTTGAGGTGTCTAAGATGACTCCTGCTTTCAGCTGGTTTACTGGCATCCAGTAAGGAATAACCCTAACAGGATCATTCCAGGATTCCAAGACTTTTTGTCAAGGCCTATAGTGCCAGGACAAGGGGCAGAAGTTATAAACTGGGGGAGAGTGGGTTTAATTAGACATTAAGAAGGTTAATTATTTTTTATGATGAAGATGGTGAGGCACTGGAACAGGATGCCCAGACAAGTTGTGAATGCCCCCTCCCTGGAATTGTTCAGAATCAGGTTGGATGTGTCTTGGAACAACCTGGTCTAGCAAAAGATGTCCCTGTCCATGGCAGAGGGGTTTGACTTCATGATTTTTTAAAGTCCCAAATAATTTTGGGATTCTGTAATTATTTTCAGTCACAAAAAAAGCCCCAAAACACGACACTGGGAATTGGTCACAGCTGGATCCACCTTTGGATAAGAAAGCAGTGCCAGGAAGAGGACAGCAAAGCTGGAGAGAGCTCCCTGATAATATAAATAATGAGGAGAACATGATCCTGGTGCTGGTCTTTGGTAGGGAGATCATCACCCAAAATTTACTCTGTTGTCACAGACCCTTCTGTGGGATTCATCCATGCTGAGCTAATTGTCCAAAATAGATGAGGGCATGAGTGCCCTCCTAAGTGACCTTTCCCTGATAAAAGCAGGAAACCTGGCTTAAAGCAGGGCTTACATTTGAAATGGCTGCAGCTAAGGGAGATTAATTCTCCCCTCAGCACTCAAGCTGAGTTAATCAGCAGGGCTCTGCCTGGCAGCTCTGTGAAGACATGTGGAGCATCCATCCCATTTTTGGGTAGTGGGTTATGATTGCTGGGATAAACTGTGCTCCCAAGAGGAATAAAAAAGCTCTTCAGAGGGGTGGTCCAGTGACTTTCCTAAGAAATTGGGAAGAATGAACACAGGCTTTTTATTCTTTGGAACAGAGGCCCAGATTTCCCAAGAGCTGCACTTGGGCCCTGCTTTTATCATGGATCTGCCCCGTTTTTAGGGATAAAATAGGGTGTTCATTCCTGATGGTAACAACAACTACAGATGCACTTGGTTTGGGGTTTGCCATTTAAAATTTAAATGCTGAGTCATATCCTGGAATGGATGTCCAAGACTTAGGGAAGAGTAAGTGCTCTCAAAGTATCTATTTCTGCTCGTGGCTCATGGAATATCCTAAGTTGGAAGGGACACAGGATATTGGAGTCCAACTCCTGACCCTGCACAGGACACCCCAACAATCCCACCCTGTGCCTCAGAGCGTTGTCCAAACGCTCCTGGAGCTCTGGCAGCCTTGGGAATGTGCCCATTCCCTGGGGAGCCTGGGCAGTGCCCACCACCCTCTGGGTGAAGAACAATTTCCCAATATTAATTTATCTCCAGCTTGGATTGAACTTTCAATTTTTAAGTGGCCACCTGTAAAAAAGTGAAGTTTTTGCCTTTCAAGGTGTGGAATGATGTGAACCTCTTATTTTCTTAACTGATTTAAGAAATGCTTGGAAAGAACATGAACAGTGAGGCAAAGGTAGATTTTCACCCACACAAAATAAATATAAATTATAGAGACTGATCAAATCCAGCCAACTACTTTGGACACTATGACTTTTCCCATATAAACTCCTCCAAAGTGGAATGAATTTCCAGGCTCGCAGACATGCAGTTTTTAATTAAGAGAAAAGCATTTATTAGAACGGATGAGAGCACTAAATCTGACCAAAATGCCTTTGAAGCTCCCAGCCCCCTGCTTGATTCCACGGACTTCCCCTCCCTGCAATGTGCCGTGGCTTTATATTTCACAGCATCCATAACACGGATTTATCAAAGGTCACTATGGCAACACCCAGGCAATGCGGGACAAATACGGGGACGAGCCTGGAAACAGCACAAAACAAACTGAAATCGCCCCGTTCCCACCCAGGCTTCTCCCCTGGCCCTCCAGCTCCAAATTTAGATGGATGCTGTTATTAATCCTCCAGCCTGTATTACCTCAGCTGAGGTGGAAAGGCAGGAGAGGGATATCAGCGTTGGGCAGGCCCAATAATTGTATTGGCATGTGAGAATTCTGGGAATCACAGCCTCCCAATGTTTGGCTTGGCTGGGTTTCCATGGCAATGAGTGCACTTGCTATTAATTCCCTGGTTTATTGCTAAGTCATTACTCCTAGTATTTGGGGAGGGGGTTATTCGTGTTTGCTTTGGAATTCCAGGATTTATATGTGTGTGAGATATATGAACCTGAACTTGCTAACAGTAAATATAAATGTATAATAT